>JAQZBX010008349.1:0-17024 GCA_029593785.1 Cabassous unicinctus
TCTGCAAATCTCAGCAGTTTATAGTTACATATATCTAAATTTCAGATTCTGCTCCCTGCCTCCTGTCAGATGAACATTTTTAAAGAGAAAATTAAAACAATGATAGTATATCTACCCCTTGGTCCTTTATAACCTTGTCTTACTTTGAGTAAGATATGTACTTCATTTTTATATATTTCCAATTACTCAAAAGCCAAGAATTAGACAATCATTTTAGTAGTTATATTCAATAAAATATACTTCTCTTGAGGAGAAGGTCTTGGTTTTTCTGATGCAGGTGGGATAGTCTCCCCTATAATACAGAGTCTCTGATAAATACTCTGAGTTAGTCTTTAATCTATTATTTGTAGGGTGTGACCACTGAAGACTACAAAAATTTTAGTGATAATATTTTAAAGGTTTATTAGAATGTATGCCACATGGAAAAATATGACAGCAAAGCAGGGTTGTAAAAGGTTGTAAAAGGTTCAAGATTGTAAAATTCAATCAATATAATTCACCTTATTAATAGACTAAAGAAGGAAAATCAAATGATCATCTAAACAGATGCAGAGATTATTTCATAAAATTCAACATCCATTTATGATAAAAATTCTCAGCTATCTTGAATTAGTGAACTTCCTTATTCTGATATAGGACATCTATAAAAAACTGACAGCTGATATATAATTTCATTTGGAAGAAATCCAATAAATAAATGTAGAAGGAATGAGGGAAATAGAAAATCTCTATTAGAACATCACCATAATAATTGTGTCAGTGAAGATGAACCAATTAGTGCTAAAATTGGTAGAGAAAAGTTCAAGAAGAGGATGTTTGCATAGACTTAAACTATTTTCCTCAAAATATTAAAGAGGCAAAAATATAGCTTTAGATTAGAGAGTCAAGAAAAACACCATCTTAATCAAGTGATCAAGGTTAATATTGCAAGTAAGAAGACGTATGACATCATGTATTTCTTGATATGATATCCTAAGAAGTTTACATCATATCTATTGAACTCTTCCCAATAAGACATTGACCTCAGTTGAATCATGAGAAAGCATCAAATAAATACAAAGCAAAAGACTTTAAAGTGCGGACAACACATCCTATATATATCTCAAAAGCCTCTGGTATATGGGACAATACTTCCCATTTACCAGAGATTTTTTATTACATCTGAATATGGCTAAGTTTTTGTCTGAATCAGAATGGGCTTTCTTACATGTACATAAGGAAAATGAAACATTGTGATGTTCAGCAGAGGAAGCAAAGGGGACCTTTTTGTCACAATTCAGCAAAATATAAATAATAATGATTGTTTTAAGGATGGTTGGGTCAGTGTTCTGGGAAAATGGCACTGAAGCAGGTAGGGAGAGTCTGACCCTCTCGCAACAAAGGAGCAGAGAGAGGACAGAGATCTATCTGAAGTAGCTGGATATGTATAGAACTGGAAGGTGCTCTGAGTCATCTAGAAGGGTACTGGAAAGGTAAAGAAGCCAAATGAAAACTGTGAGTTGTGAGTTGCTCATCCTTGTGGCTGGAAGCAGCACATATACCCTGCCTTCAGGGCAAAGAGCCTAGGTGGCGCTGATGGCCTCCTACTCTGAACAGAGTGTGAGGTGGCATTCCCTAGGAGGAAGTGGGATCTAAGAGGGTGAAGAGTGGTTTCTTTGTGGTGAGTATGACCAGCTGAATCCCTTTGAATCATGGAAGGGACCCAGACCTGATGGGGAGAGGAGAGGGGGATCTCCTCAGGAAGGCTGTCACAGCCAGTCACCCAGGTAAAGAGAGGAATTAGATTAGAGAGGGGGCAGGGACAGACAGGCGACTAATCAGCAGGACTCTGGCAAACTGCTAGGAATCTAACCTGCCAGAGGGGAAGGAGAGGATAGCTTTCTGAAAGGCTAACTAATCTAAGGAGAAAGTTTAGCTCAGCGGAGGAATTCAGGCCTTGCATATATGATGTGCCTGGTTCAGTTCCCAGGTATTCTTAGAGAAGTGACCAACTGGGTTATCAGGCATCCAGCTGATACTTTATGACAGGGAACATATAGACATGATTTTTGTATTAGCTTTTCTTGGATGTCTTATTTTAAATTTTTTTTAAAAGGTGCCCTTAAAAAATATTCCTTATTTTATGTGCTAAAACCCAATTCAAAACCTACAGAGGGCAGGCTGCAGGGTGATTGATTGGAAAACACCAGCAGCCTAAGCTCCTTAGGGGCCTAAGCGGGAAGGCTTTCCTTGTTTTGTTTTTTTGTTGTTGTTAGTTGATTTTTGTTTTTTCTTTAATCTCTTCCTTTCTTTTTTTAAAAATTAGTTGCTGCTGTCTTGTTTTTTGTTTGTTGTGTTCCCTCTGACTTTCTTTCCCTTTTTTTCTTTTACTGATTTTTTCTACCTACAATATTTCCTTTCCTCCATCTTTCTGTCTTCTGTTTTCCATTTCTGTTCTTTCATTCCACCTCTTTTTGCTTGATCTTCAATTTCTCTTGTTTTTCTTTCTCTCTTTTTCCTTTTTTCTCTGTTTCCTCTTCTTTTTTACTTGCTTTTTTTTTTCTTTCTCTTTTCTTTTTACTTTTCCCCTCTTCTCATTTTTCTGGACTTTTAATTAATTCTATATATTTTTCTATATTCTGTTTCTCATTTCATTCTTTCTATTCCACTTTTTTATTCTTATTCCTCTGTACTTCTTACTTGTGTTAATTATTCCTTTTCGTAGGTCTTGTATGCTTCTTTTTCTAACTTTTATTATTATTATTACTATTATTCTTTTTCTCTTCTTATTTCTTTCCTTTTCTCTGGTGCTAATTTTTTTTCCCCAAGGGAACATAGACAACAGCAAGGAAACAGAATTAGAGGGAAAAAGTGACAAAGTAAAACCTTACCACACACACCAACACAACAATAATATAAAACCCTAGAGTAGAAAGAGAAAGTAATCAACTGAATAAACCCATCAAGGTAAACAGATTCTTAGACATGAACAAAAACTTACAAGCCATACTAAGAAACAGGAAGACTTGGCCCAGTCCAACGAGCAAACTGAAAAACAGGAGGAGATACAGAACATGGAGCAACTAGTCAGAGATGTCCAAACAAATATCATGAATCAACTTAATGAAGTGAAGGAAGAGATTAAGGATATTAAGAAGACACTGGGAGAGCATACCAAAGAATTTGTAAACTTACATAAAAAGATAAAGGATATGATGATGGTGAATGGCACTATGCAAGAAATCAAAAATACACTGGTAGCACATAACAGCAGATTTGAACAGGCAGAGGAAAGAATCAGGAATGAAGAAGACAGTACATCTTAAAATAGACAGAAAAACAGATAGATAAAAAAATAGAAAAAAATCCAGTAGGGGCTTAGGGATTTGAATGACAAAACAAAACACACAAACATACTCATTATAGGCATTCCAGAAAGAAAAGAGAAGGGAAAGAGGACAGAGGGTGTGTTGGAAGAAATAATGGGAAAAAGTTTCCCAACTTTATTGAAGAACATGGGCATATATGTTCAGGAAGTGCAGCACACCCCAAACAATATAAATCCCAACAGGCCTACTCAAAGGCATATACTTGTGAAATTGTCCAATGGTCAAGACACAGAGAAAATACTGAAAGCAGAAAGAGAAAAGAGATCTATCACATACAATGGAAGCTCAATAAGATTAAGTCCTGATTTCTCATCTGACACCATGGCGGCAAGGCGGTAGTGGTCTCACATAATTAAGGTGCTAAAAGAAAAGATCTTAAAGCCAAAAATTCTCTATCCAGCAAATCTAGCTTTCAAAAATGAGACAGAGTTCAAAATATTCACAGATAAACAGAAATTTAGAGAGTTTGTCAATAAGAAACCTGCCCTTCAAAAAATACTAAAGGATGCAAATATTCTCACTGTCCTGATTTTGTGATAATATATCACATATATAACATTCACTATATTAGAAACCATGTATGTGTCCCCAGACCTAGTTTTCCTCCCTAGGTCTGGTTTTTAGAATGCTGGTGATAAACTAAGCCTGATTTATTATATGACCATCCTGTATGAGAAAAGATTGTAACTTTGGGTATCTTTGGTCAACCTTAAGAGATATAGCAGGGGGACAGATGTGGCTCAGGTGGTTGGGCATCCATCTCCCAAATGGAGGGACCTGGGCTCAATCCCTGGGACCTCCTGCTAAAAATTAAAAAAAGAAAAATATAGAAAGCACGTGGGTCACCAGGACCCATGCGTGGGTGCACCACCAGGTCCTGTGAGTGGATGAGCCTTCAGGCCCCACGTGTGGGTGCGCTGCCAGGCCCCACAAGTCATGCAACAGAAAGAAGACATGACAGGAGAGTGACACAAGGGAGAGCCAAGATGAGACACACTGAAAAATCAGGAACTAAGGTGGCTCAGGTGGTTGTATGCCTCTCTCCCACATCAAAGATTCTGAGGATTGAATCCCAGTGAAGACAGGAGGAGAAGGATGAGAAGAGAGGGCAGGAAACAGACACAGAGAGTTGCCCAGTGAATGGACACAGAAACAGCAAAAATGGGGTGGTGGGGGTGGGGGTGTAAAAATGGATAAAAGTAAATCAATCAATCAATAAATAAATATATCCTTAAAAAATGTATAGGGGAGGAAGATACGGACAATAGTTAGTAGTAATACTTTGATGATGCTCTTTCATGATTTGTTAACAAATGTTTCACAACAATGCAGGGTGTTTGTGGGGGGGGGGCGATGTGTGGGAGCTCTGTATGATATTATGCTTGTTTGTTTTGTAAGTTCATGATGTTTACTGAGCACTTATAGTCTATGTATGTTCACTTATGAATTATATATGTCAATAAATTGTTTTTAAAAAAGAAATACTAAAAGGAGTTCAGCAGGTCAAAAGGAAAAAAGGAGAAAGAGTTGGAGGAGAGTGTAAGAACAACTAAAAAGATAAAAAGAGAAATAACAACAACCTATAGAATATATAAACCTAAAGAAAATATGACTAATGTAATTAATTCCTTGACAGTAGTAGCATTGAATGTTATTGGATTAAATCCTCTACTCAAAAAACACAGAGTGGCAGAATGAATAAGGAAATATGGCCCATCTATATGCTGTCTACAAGAAACTCACCTTAGACCCAGGGACACAAGGATACTGAAATGAATTGTTGGAAAACAATTTTACATTCAAACAATGAACAAAAAAGAACAGGAGTAACTATACTAATATTGAACAAAATAGACTTTAAAGAGACAAAGAAGTCCTCTATATACTAATAAAAGCAATAATCTATCAAGAAGAAAGAACAATCATAAACATTTATGCACCTAACCAGGCTGCCTCCAAATACATGAGGCAAACACTGGAAAAATTAAGTGGAGAAATTGATGCCTCTTCAATTATGGTGGGGGACTTCAATGTACTATTATCACCATTAGACAGAACATCTCGACAAAAAATCAATAAATACACAAAGCCCTTGAATAATTCATTAGAAGATCTGGATCTAATAGATATATTCAGAACATTACACCCACATACAATGGGATATACATTCTTCTCGAGTGCACAGGATCATTCTCCAGGATAGACCACATGCTAGGCCACAGAACAACTCTGAATGAATTCAGAAAGTTGAAATTATACAAAGTAATTTCTCTGACCACAGTGGAATGAAGCTTGAAATCATTTAGGGGCAGAGAAGCAGATTAGACACATATGGAAGTTAAACAACACACTCTTAAACAATCAGTGGGCCAAGAAGGAAATTGCAAAAGAAATCATGAACTACTTTGAAATGAATGAAAATGACAACACAACATATCAAAACCTATAAGATGCAGCAAAAGCTGTATTGAGAGGGAAATTAATAACCATAAATGCCTACATTAAAAAAGAAGAAAGTGCTAAAACCAAAGACCTAACTGCACACTGGGAGGAATTAGAAAAAAGAACAACAAACTAACCCCAAAGCAAGCAGAAAGAAGAAAATAACAAAGATTAGAGCAGAGCTAAATGAAATTGAAAATAGGAAAGCACTAGTAAAATAAACAAAACCAAAAGCTGGTTCTTTGAGAAGATTAGGAAAATTGACAAACCCTTAGCTAAGCTTAGAAAGTAAAAAAGAGAGAAGATGTAAATACCTAAAATAAGAAACAAGGAAGGGGATATCACCCCTGACCCCACAGAAATAAAGAGTATCATAAGAGGATATATTGAAAAATCTTATGCCAACAAGATGGAAAATTTAGAGGAAAAGGACAAAATCCTAGAAGCACACAAGCAGTCTACATTGACAAAAGAAGAAACTGATGAACACAACAGACCAATCAAAAGTAAAGAGATAGAATTAGTCATCAAAAACCTCCCAACAAAGAAGAGCTCAGCACCAGATGGCTTCACAGGAAAATTCTACCTAACATTCTGGAAAGAACTAACACCAAGCCTACTTAAAATCTTCCAAAAAATGGGGGCAACATTGCCTAACTCATTCTATGATGCCAACTTCACCCTAATTCCAAAGCCAAACAAAGACGACACAAGAAAGGAAAACTGTAGACCAATCTCTCTAATGAACCTAGGTGTTAAAATACTCAAGAAAATACTTGCTAATCATATTCAGCAACATATCAAATGAATTATTCACCATGACCATGTGGACTTCATCCCTGATATACAAGGATGTTTCAACAATAGAAAATCAATCAATGTAATACACCACATTAACAGAACAAAAGAAACATAATCACATGATCATCTCTATAGATGTAGAAAAAGCATTCAACAAAATACAACACCCATCCCGATAAAAACACTTCAATAGATAGGAATAGAAGGAAACTTCCTCAACATGATAAAGGGTATATATGAAAAATCCATAGTAACATCATGTTCAATGGTGAAATCCTAAAAACTTTCCCTCTAAGATCTAGAAAAAGACAAGGATGTCCACTTTCTCTGCTCTTATTTAACATGAGCTTAGAAATACTTGCTTGGGCACTTAGGAAAGAAAAAGTTATAAAAAGCATCCAAATTGGAAAGGAAGAAGTAAAAATTTCACTATTTGCAGTTGACATACATTGAAAACCCTGAGAAAGCTACAACAAAGCTTCTAGTGTTTATAAGTTAGTTCAGTGAGGTGGAAGGATATAAAACCAATGTGCAAAAATCAGTAGCATTTCTGTACACCAATAATGAGCAAACTGAGGAGGAAGTCAAGAAAAAATTCCCATTTGCAAATGCAGTTGAAAGAATCAAATGCCTAGGAAAAATTTTAACTAAAGATGTAAACTCCTTGTATATAGAGAACTACACAACTCTGTGAGAAGAAATCAAAAAAGACTTAAATATATGGAAGAAAATTCCCTGCTCTTGGTTAGGAAGAAGAAGCATCATTAATATGTCTATCGTACCCAAATTGATTTAAAGATTTAATGCAATCCCAATAAAAATTACCATAGCATTTTTTATTGAATTGGAAAAGCTAACTATGAGATTTATTTGGAAGGGGAAGGGGTTCCAAACAGCCAAAGATACATTGAAAAAGAAAAATGAAATCGGAGGAATCACACTACCTGACTTTAAAGCATACGACAAAGCTACATTGGTCAAAACTGCATGGTATTGGCACAATGGAACAGAATTGAGAGTTCTGATATAGATCCCCACATATACAGTCCATGGGTATTCATTCTCTGGGATAGAATGGCCTCTTCAACAAAACAAATGGTGCTTGGAGAACTGGATATCCATATTTGAATGAATGAGAGAGGAATACCACCTAACACCTTATACAAAATTAACTCAAGATGGAGTTATCCAAAGATGCACTGTTTATGGAACTGGTGGGAGGGTGAGGGGAAGGAATAGATGAACTCTGGGGATTTGCAGGTATATGGTTGAAACTACAATGTTGGGAATGTTTTGTGTGTTTTTTTTTGTTTGTTTGTTTTTGTTTTTTTGGCAAATATGGCAGGAGGGTTACTGGTTTAAGGTGTTGATGTCGGGGCCATGTGGGACAGGGTGCAACTGGGGCATGCTTCTAGAGAGTGTGTGAGTGTTCATCTTGTCATAGTATGTTGTATCAGTGTGTGGAGACTCACATAATAAGTGGGAAGGTGTTGGATTACCATTCTGGTGAGTCCTGTTATGATCTCAAATAGAGGGATGGGAGTTTTTGAGAGCATAGGCAGTGCTTAGCAGTGGAAGACAGGCCGGTATGTCAAGCCCTCAATGTTGTTGCAAGTAACTATGAATCTTGTCCTTCAGTGAGTTAATCTTGTTGGCTACCGTTGGTCCCAAGCGGAGGGGGAGGGAGGACTAGAATAGATGGAACACAGGACATTTTTGGGGTGATGGAATTGTTCCACATGATCTTACAATGATGGATAGAGACCATGTTAAACTTCATCAAAATTTATAAAAGTGTATGGTCCAAAATGTAAACCGTAATGTAAATCATTGACCATGGTCAATAGCAATGTTTCAATATTTGTACATCAATTGTAATAAATGAACCATTCCCATGTAAATTGTTATTAATAGGGGAAAGGGGAAAAGGGGGAGGATGTTGGGTATATGGAAATCACCTATATTCTGTAGGTGACTTTTCTGTAACCTAAAGCTTCTTAGAAGACAAAATGAAAAAAATAAGTCACTGGGAGAATAATTGGAAGAAAATATCACTGTACATACAAGACAATAGACCCTACAGTGATGAAAGACATAATGTCAAAAATTTTTTTAATTTTACACTTTTTAATCTTTTCATTATTTCAAACTTTAAAAAAAATTGCATTGTATTCATTACTTTTTAAATTATCATTTTTATATCATTTTCTAATTAATTGTATTTGATTATTTTGTTGGCTTCAATTTTGAAGAAGTTTTGGATCACAGAAAGGTTAAAACTGTGGCAGGGGAGGATCATTGGTGCAGGGTGTCAGAGATGAGGGATGCATGGGAGGAGGGTCACCTGTGGCATACCTATAAGTCATATAAAGGAGTTCAAGTGTTCATGGGGCATTGTCACAGAGGGTGGATATTCACAGAATAACCAAAGGAATATCAAATTCCCATCCTGGGGAGCTCTGCCACATTCTCTAATGGAATAACAAGAATCCCCTGAGTACAGGGGAAGTGACTAGTAAAGGAGGATGGACCGTTGATGAACCCTTGGTAGTGATGACTGTACTTAGGAAACTTTACATTTGAAATTGAAACTTTAGCCTAGTATTATAGGATGTCTAAGAGTTACCTCCTGAGAGCCTCTTTGTTGCTCAAATGTGGCCTCTTTCTAAGCCAAACTCATCATATAAAAGCATTACCCTCCCCACAGAGTGGCACATGACTCCCAGGGATGAGCCTCCCTGGCACCAAGGGGTTACTATCAGTCACCAACTAGCAATGCAAATGGAAAAAGACCTTGACCAAAGGGGAGAAAGGGTAAAGACAAATGAGTTTATAAGGCTAAGAGATTTCAAAGTAAGTCAGGAGTTCATTCCAGAGGTTATGCTTATGCATGTCTCAACAGTATCTCAATTACTGCCAAAGTAAATATTGCCTCAAATAGCAGGGCTCCTGAGGACTCTGGAGACATCCACACACTACAGGCAGGGCAGACGGCTCGGGAGTTTGGTGCCCTGCCAGTGGGCCCTGCTTTGGAATTTATGCTCCCCAGTGTGACAGAATTGGACTCAGTGGTGGTTTACCTACACATGGCTTTTCTGCCCCTTTTTTTGAACTTATAGTTAGTACTGGAGTTGATAGGTGTGTGTCCAAGAGACTTAAATCTTTGCACTATCCATGTACAAGTTGGGTCTTGAATCTCAACAAATTTGCAACACCTAATCTCCACTTAATTGGACTCACCCAGAACAACTAACAAGAAAGTGATGATTGACAACGACCATCTTAAGGAACAGAGAGAATCTGCAACTGCAAGCAAGATATTCCCATCCATCTGCCCCATGGAATCGAAGCCCCCTCTCAATTAGAGGCAGAGCGGGCATCACCATCCCAGAATCCTCAGGACTAGGGAGTGAATGATGGACGACAGTAGGCTTATTTTTATTCTACTGTAGATTTATTGTGATCCTAGCAATGGAAGAACTTTTATCATTGATATGGAAGCAGTGGCCACTGGAGGTTCTGAAAGGAAAGAGAGGGAAAAATAAGTGTACTTTGGGGACATTTTCAGGACTTGGGAATTATCCTGAATGACATTGCAATGACAGATACAGCCCATTGTATATCTTGTAATAACTTACAAATTTGTGAGCTAGAGTGTGTAAACTACAATATAAACTATAATCCACATTTAGTGCCAGTGCTTGTGCTTTGGATGTAAAGTTTATGAAACTGTTCCCTAATACAAGATCTTGTAGATGCTTCCCTATATTATCTTCCAAGGTCTTTATGGTCTTGGCTCTTATATTTAGATCTTTGATCCATCCTGAGTTCATTCTGATATAAGGTGTGAGATGGTGTTCCTCTCTCAAACATTTGGATATGGATATCCAGTTCTCCAAGCACCACTTGTTGAAGAGGCCATTCCTTCCCAGTTGAGTGGGCTTGGTGGCCTTGTTGAATATCAATTGACTGTATATGTGAGGATCTATATCAGAACTCTCAATTTGATTCCATTGGTCAGTAAATGCCAATACCATGCATTTTTGACTGCTGTATCTTTGTAGTATGTTTTAAAGTCAGGTAGTGTGATTCTTCCCATTTTGTTTTTCTTTTTCAATATGTCTTTGGCCATTTGGAGTCCCTTGCCCTTCCAAATAAATCTCATAGTTAGCTTTTCCAATTCAGTAAGAAATTCTGTGGTAATTTTTATTAGGATTGCTTTAAATCTGTAAATCAATTTGGGTAAGATAGACAGCTTAATGATGTTTAGTCTTCCTATGCATGAACAGGGAATTTTTCTCCATTTTGGGGGGTCTTTTCTACATAAAAGGCATTTACAACTTTAGTTTAATTTATTCCTAGTTATTTGATTCTTTAGTTGCTATTGTATATGGGATTTTTTTTTCTTGATTTCTGCTTCAGATTGCCCATTATTGGTGTACAGAAATGCTACTGATTTTGCACATTAGTCTTATAACCTGCCACTTTACTGAACTCATTTATAAGTTTTAGAAGCTTTGTTGCAGATTTCTCAGGGCTTTCTATGTATAGGATCTTGTCATCTGCAAATAGTGAAATTTTCACTTCTTCCTTTCCAATATGGATGCCTTTTATACCTTTTTCCTGCCTAAGTGCTTGAGCAAGTACTTCAAACACAATGTTAAATAAGAGAGGTGACAGTGGGCATTCTTGTCTTGTTCCAGATGTTGGCAGGAAAGCTTTTAGGATTTCACCATTGAATATGATGTTAGCTGTGAGTTTTCATATATGCCCTTTATCACGTTGAGGAAGTTTCCTTCTATTCTTATCTTTTGATATGTTTTTATCAGGAAAGGGTGCTGTATTTTGTCGAGTGCTTTTTCTTCATCTATAGAGATTATCATATAATTTTTTTTCTTTGATTTGTTTATGTGGTGTATTACATTGAGTGATTTTCTCACATTGGGCTATCCTTCAATACCAGGGACGAAACTCACTTGGTCATGGTGTATAATTCATTCGATGTGTTGTGGAATATG
The DNA here is from genome assembly GCA_029593785.1 of Cabassous unicinctus. Lineage (NCBI taxonomy): Eukaryota > Metazoa > Chordata > Mammalia > Cingulata > Chlamyphoridae > Cabassous > Cabassous unicinctus. Next base: position 11,630 of record JAQZBX010008349.1, read on the forward strand.
ATTAGCAAGTATTTTGTTGAGAATTTTAGCATCCAGTTTCATCAGAGAGATTGGTCTATAGTTTTCCTTTCTAATGGCATCTTTGTTTAGTTTTGGTTTTAGAATGATGTTGGCATCATAGAATAAATTGGGTGATGTTCTATCTGCTTTTATTTTTTGGAAGAGTTTAAGCAGGATTGGTGCTACTTCTTTCAGGAATGATTATTAGAATTACCTGTGAACCCATCTAGTCCTGGGCTCTTATTATTTGGGAGGTTTTGATGACTAATTCTATCTCATTACTTTTGATTTGTCTGTTGAGTTCATCAATTTCTTCTTTTTTTTCAATGTAGGCTGCTAGTGTGTTTCTTAGAACTTGTCCATTTCCTCTAAATTATCCATCTTGTTTGCATACAATTTTACAAAGTATCCTCTTATGATACTCCTTATTTCTGTGGAGTCAGTCATACCACTGCCTTTTTGCCTCCATGGTTTCAGATGAGAAATCAGCACTTAATCTTCTTGAGCTTCCCTTGTATGTGATGGATCTCTTTTCTCTTGCTGCTTTCAGTATTCTCTCTTTGTATTAAGCATTGGACAATTTGACAAGTATATGTCTTGGGGTAGGCCTGTTAGGATTTATACTGTTTGGGGTGCACTATGCTTCCTGGACATGTACATCCATGTTCCTCAATAGAGTTGGAAAATTTTCAGCCATTGTTTTCTCCAACACTCTTTCGGCATTTCATGTTGTCATTCAAGTCTCTAAGTCCCTGCTGCATATTTTCTATCTTTTCATCTATCTGCTTTTCTGTCTAATTTCAGATTACTGTCTTCCACATCACTGATTCTGTCCTCTGCCTGTTCAAATTTGCTGTCACGTGCTTCCAGTGTATTTTTGATTTCTTGCATCGCACCATTCATCACCATCATATCCTTTATCTTTTTATGCATGTTTAAAATTTCTTTGGTATGTTCTCCCAGTGTCTTCTTAATATCTTTAATTTCTTCCTTCACTTCATTAAGTTGATTCATGATATTTTTTTGGCCTTCTCTGATTAGTTGCTCCATGTTCTGCAGTCTCCTCCTGTTTTTTAGTTTGTTCATTGGACTGGGCCATGTCTTCCTATTTCTTAGTATGGCTTGTAGTATTTTGTTGATTTCTAGGCATCTGTTTATCTTGATGGGTTTATTTTGTTGGTTAGCTTCACTTTCTGTTCTAGGATTTTATATTGTTGTTTTTGTGTGTGTGATAAGGTTTCTCTTTGACACTTTGTTTCTCTCATTATATTTCCTTGCTATTGTCTATGTTCCTTTGAAAAAATATTAGGAACAAGGAAAAGGAAAGAGATAAGAAGAGAAAAGAATAATAGTAATAATAATTAAAAAGGTAGAAAAGGGACCATACAAGACTGAGAAAAATAAGCAATTATCATGAGTAAAAATCATAAGAAGTACAGAACAATAAGAATAAAGAAGTGGAATAGAAAAAATGAAATGAGAAACAGAATAGAGAAAAATATACAGAATGAGTTAAAAGGCCAGAATAATGAGAAGGGAAGAAAAAAGACAAAAGAAAAAAAAAGGAAAATTAAAAAAGAAAGGAAACAGGGAAAAAGAGAGACATAGAAACAAAAAATATTGAAGACCAAACAAAAAGAGGGGGAATGAAAGAAAAATTACAGAAAATAGAACATAGAAAAATGAAGGAAAGAAAAGAAATAATGTAGATAGAAAAAAACGGTATAAGAAAAAAAGGGGGGGGAAATAAAGAAAGAGAAACACAACAAACAAGAAACAAAACAATAGCAACTAAAAAATAAAAAGAAGAGAAAAACAAACAAGGAAAAACCTCCTTCCCTCTTAGGCCCCTAAGGAGTTTCTCAGGCTGCTGGTGTTCATCAATCAATCACCCTGCAGCTTGCCCTCTGCAGGTGATGTACCTGGTTTTCTCAAGTAAAATAATGGGAAGGGGTGGGGACAGAACCTTTCTATATATATATACAAAAAACAGAGCCAAGAAAACTTAAAATAAAAAGAATGTCTATATGTTCCCTGTCATAAGACATTAGCTGGATATCTGATAACCCAGTGGATCACTCTCTGGATCACTTCTCTAAGGAGACCCAGTCATCAAACCACATCAAACCATGGGCTGGACCTTGTATATGCAGGGCAGGAATTCTTCCACTGAGCTAAATTTTCTCCTTAGGTTAATTAGGCCTCAGAAAGCTATCTGTCCCCTTTCTCCCGGGAGTTTTAGACTTCTACAGTATATTAGAGTGATGCTGATTAGGTTCATGTCCCTGGCCCCTCTATAATCTAGTTCTTTTCACTCCAGAGGTGGTTGGGTGTGACAGCCTGCCTGAGCAGATCGCCCTTCCCCTCTTCCCATCTGGTCAGGGTCCCTTCTGAGATTCAAATCAGGCTTAGCTTGCCAAACTCATGGCAAAGAAACCACTCTCCACCCTTCGTCAGATCCCTCTTCTTCCCAGGGAATGTCCTCTTCCTGTTGTTGGCAGCAGCAAGCCAGGGGCTCCACTGAGGCTACTTGCCCTAAGGGTAGAGTATATATGCTACTTCCAGCCACAGGGGTGAGCAACTCACCATTTTCCTTTGGCTTCTTTATCTTTCCAGTACCCTCCCAGATGACTCAGAGCACCTTCTCTTTCTATATATATCCAAAGCAGCTCCTTTAGATAAGTCCCTGTCTTCTCTCTCTCTCTCTCTGTGTGTGTGTGAGGGTCAGACCCTGTCTACCTACTTCAGTGCCGTTTTCCTGGAAGTCCTCAATATTCTTTTTGATATCCTATATCATTAACAGCTTTCTAAGAATTTTAGAATGTGCTTGTAAATTCCTACAGAAAAATACCTTCCAGAATTTTGATTGTGATAACATTTAATTTATAGATCAATTTTGGAGAATTGACATCTTAACAATATTGGGTCTTCTGGTCAATGAACATGGTGTATCTATCCACTTAATGGGACTTAATTTTTTTCTACAATGTTTTATAGTTTTTAGTGGAAAAGCCTCACCCATCTTTTTTAAATTTACCTCTAAGTATTTTATGTTTATGGATATTATTGCAATTGGTATTGCCTATAAAATGTGTCTTAATTCTCTTCTCTTCCTCTCAGCCTTTGACAGACTTCATACATCCAAACCACAGTTGAAGTAGATCTTTCATGCCTCCTGTCTTTATTCCAACTGCGGGTGACTGCTTTCTTTTACTTGGAATAAGTTCCAACAGGTGCCTGTAGAGTTTCTCTCGGTTCTTTTGCCTTGCCTTCATACTTTAGCAGGCCCCACATGCCTGCACTTAAAGGAAAGGGCCTCTTCCAGTACCTTCCACCAGCTGCAGATGGCAGGAGATTCATGTTCAGTGTAAAGTTCAACTGTTTGCACTCTCCCCAGGTCTGCTTCCCTGCCCTCAATCTTCAATAGGCTTGCTGTGACTATACCTCAGTCCCCAGTCTTCCTCATGAGCACTCATTTCTCCATGGAAAAGAGTTGGCAGGACAGTGCTGACTCTTTATGTTTGGGGCCCCTCTAAGTCACTATGTCAGCCTACAAGTTGGCATTAATAAATGTTTTAACAAGTTGTCCCTTTTATTCTTACATACTTTGCTGGAGGGTTCCTTCTCTTCCCTTGTCCTGCTATTGATCAAGTTAGTTATGGATCTCATCTCTTCTATCAGAAGCTTGTGATTTTCTGGATTTTAGTTCATTATCTTCATTTATGATCTCAGCTCTGTGACAGATTTGGAAAAAAAACCAGTAATCCATAGATTTTCTATTCAGCTCTGGCTGTTAGGATGAGATTGACATTCTCTTAGAATTTTTTAAAAGCCCAAGTAGAAACTGAAGCCCCATTTTTATTCTTATTCCCAACTGTGTCCCCTCTATTTCATCTATCATTGAATTTTAGCGGTTGTCATGATAACCCCCATTTTTGTTCAAATATTTCTTGATATGTTCATGACATTTTCTAGCATTTAATACATGCAAAACTCAGTTAAATATTTTAAAAGTAGTTATTTACTCATGAATACCTATGAAAATCTACAGTTTACATAGTATAATAGAATGTTTGAGTTTCTCAGAAGGAAAATGGAAAGAACCCTGAACATAGAGAGGACTGGATATAAATTTGGTTTTGACATTTATTAGCTTTGTGGCTTTGAGCATACATTCTAAATTTGCTTTTTCTCATTTTGTAATCTCAAAGTAGAAATCAGAACACTTACCAAAAGGAATTTATAAGAATTAAATGAGATAACACATGTGAGTATAGGGGAGTATACAGTACACAGGTAACTGATCTCTTTTTCTTGAATTTGAATGTAAACCTAAATATCAGATATCAGCCTAGTACATTTGTAGTGAATTAGAAATCAATTAAAACAGAACAAAAGGCATATTTTGGTCATTCTTGCAGACTGGATTGTGGTAATTTTTAAATTTTATACAGCAAAGAAAGAAAGGCTATACAAATCAAATGACAATAAATGTGACTGCAAGATAATTCAATTAAAAAAAAATCCCATATATACCCTTCTATTAAATTACCTTACCCACTTTAATCAAATTCTGTTTCATACCTTCATGATCTCTGTATATTTCTGTTTGAGATTTTGAACTTATGATCCATATCTTCGTATACTAGCTTCATGCTAGTTTAATTTGTGTTTGTGTTCTGAAAGTCTTTCTCTGCTTTGTTGTTGTTTCTTGGGGGATTATTTTTATCATCTGAAATGTTTTGTTTCACATTTTCTGTTTTCACTTTATAGTCGTTTTACTTATGCATTACCTGTCAGTTTCTGTTTATTTTCACGTTTTATATATTCTTAGACCAGCAATAAGTTGTTTCTTCGCAGAGGTTTGGCCAGCTTAAAGGTTAAAGGGTCTTCTCTCCTTTTGGTATGCAACTTCTTAAAATTTTTTGTACCTTATTGTTAGGGAGGATTAATTTTTGTTTCTATAAGAAACATAATTTTGAGGGCTTAATTCCTTCTTTCCCTTCACCATCACACCTCCTCAGGATGTCTTTCCCTTTCAAATCAGCTCCCTCTCCAGCAGAAATTGTTCCCTTCCTGTCTATTTCCCTGTGGCCAGTGATCTTATCTACCTGATCTCAGAACTCTTTGCGATATTCCCCCATTCGAATTGGGAGACTCCTACTTCTGAATTACCTGAGTAACTGGCTCTGTTGGTTTAATATGTTCCTTTCACTACTCACATATAATTTGAAATTGTAGTATTCTCTTTCTTACTCATGCTGGGCAACAGTTAAAGGTGATTTTGTTTGTTCTCTTCATTTATCTAATGTGTGCAGATATTCCAATTGAGGCAGCTGCCATTACTTTTCAGAAAATGTTATATCACAAGAGGTGTCGATTTATTTGTAAGAAA
>JAQZBX010008349.1:17124-48363 GCA_029593785.1 Cabassous unicinctus
GTGCAAGGAATCAGTTCTGATAAACACAAGTTTCCGTTAATTCCTTATTATGCAAAGCAAGGATTGCCTGTACTTGTGAGGAAATCACCACAGTCAAGATAATGGACATATTCACCCATCGCTCAAAGTGTGCTCATGCCCTTTGTAATAAGTCCATCTTTCCCTCCTACCCCTCCTCAGATGACTCCTGATCTGCTTTATCTCATATAGTCTAGTTTTGATGTTCTAGATTGTTATGTAAATGGACACTCACAGAGCATAGACTTTTCTGTCTGGCTTCTTTCACACAGCATAGCTATTTTGAGATGCATCCAAGTTGTTGCGCTTGTTGATAGGTCATTCATCTTTATAACTCAGTATTATATTGTATGGACATACCACAATTGGTTTAGACATTCACCTGTTCATGGTCACTGGGATATTTCCAGACTAGGCTATTCCAAATATAGCTGCTATGTACATTCCTGTACAAGTTTTGGGGTAGACATAAAGTTTTACTTCTCGTGAGCTAATAACTAGGAAAGGAATGTATGTGTCATGTAGTAGATTTATGTTTAATATGTTGAAATGAAATGAAAATTAAAATGAAAGGAAATACCACTACACATCCATTAAAATATGGAGAATTACTGTGTTCCAGAGCTGTACATTTTACATACCCACCAGCTGTTTATCAGAGTTCCATTTGCTCCATATGCTTTATAACACTGGGTATGATAAATCTCTTTTTTTTAAGTGTAGATATTCTAATGGATGTTTAGTGGCTTCTCCTTTCCTTTCAGTTTGTATTTCATAATGACTAATGATGTTGCTTTAGTTTGCTAAAGACTGCTAAAGCAATACACCAGAAATAGGGTGGCTTTTACAATGAGACTTATCAACTTATAAGCTTACCATTCTGAGACGGTGAACATGTTCAAATCAAGGCTTCATCAGGCGATGCTTCTCCCCCTGAAGACCGACTGCTGAGGATCCTGGACCCCAGTCACATGGCAAGGCACAATGGTGGCACCTGTGGTCTGTCTCTCCTCTGGGTCTCATAGCTTTCAGCTTCTGGCCTCCTCCAGCTTTCTCTCTGTGCCTTTCTCTCTCCTGGCTTCCACTGATTTCATCTTCTGGCTTCTGGGGCTTCCAACTCAGCTTCTGCCCTGGGTCACACTTTTCTGAAGTAATCTAATCAAAGACCCTTAAATAAAGTAATTTAATCAAAAGGTTCTACATACAGTAGATTCACACCCACAGGAATGGATTAGCTCTAAGGACATGATCATTTCTGGGGAACATACAGCCTCAAACTGCCACAGATATTGAATATCTTTTCATCTATGCAGTTGTTTTCCATATATCTTCAGTGGTAAAGTGTCTGTTCACATGTTTTGGCCAATTTTTAATTGGGTTGGATTTCTTCTTCTTATTGAGTTCTTAAGATTCTTTATGTATTCTAGGTAAAAGTACTCTGTTAAATATATCATTTGCAAATATTTTCTCCAGTCTTAGAACACATTTTCAATTTTGTTACACTGTATCTTGAATAGTAAAAGTTTGTGATTCTTATGAGACCAACTTATCTTTATTTTTTCATTTCAAATTCAGGCTTTTTTTCATAGTTAAATCTTTGACAAACCCAAGATCACTAAGATTTTTTTTTAGTTTCTTCTAAGAATTTTATAGGATTAACTCTTACATTTTTATTGACAGTCAATTTTTAAAATATGTATTTTTTATTTTTTCTAAAAGATGCTTAGATTACATAAAATGTTATATATATATATAAAAAGTAAGGGTTCCCATATGTCCCATATGCCCACTCCCCACACCTCCCACTTTTCCTCACATTAGCAACTCCTTTCATTAATGTGGTACATTCATTGCAATTGTGATAGTCAATTTTAAATTTTGTTTTGTATAAAGTATGTGGAAAGATTTAAGTTATTTATCGCATATGATTATCCAATTGTGCCAGCACCATTTGTTCAATATATTATTTTTCCTCATGAATTGCATTGCCATCTGAGTAAAAAAATTGGACTTTATATGCATATAAATATTTCTTACTCTATTTTGTTTCACTGATCCATATGTTTTTCTTTATGCCAATATCATGCTATCTGTATTACTGGACACACACACATTAGGTAGAACAAGTATAAATACTCCAAATTTGCTTTTTCAAAGCAGTTTTTTTTTATTCTGGGCTTCTGAAATTCAATTTAATTATAGTGTTAGCTTGAGAACATCTGCACAAATTTCTTCTAGAATTTTAATTGGAATTGCATAGAATGTACATCTATCTGGGAACAAATGACACCTTAAAAATGTTGCATATTTTTATCCATCAAATTGGTATATATCTACAGTTATTTAGATAAGAATTTTTGTCCCTATCAGTTTAGAGGCCTTGCAAAAAACTTTTGTTTAATCTATTTCTAAATATTTCATAGATTTGATGCTTTCTCCATTTCTGTTTGTTGTTAGTATATAGACATACAATACATATTTGTAATTTGATTTTGCATTTTCCAACCACACACAATACACTTATTTGTAATAGTTTCAAAGATTCATAGGGTCTATACATATACAATCAAGTCTTCTTTGGATAAAGACATCATTTATTTCTTTCCAATCTATGACATTTCTTTTTTCTACCTTATGCACTAGCTAGCATCTCCAATATAATGTTTAATAGAAAAGTTAACAACAGACTTATTTTTCTCATTTCTGGTCTTAGGGGAAAAGCATTTGTCTTTCTTCCATTACATATAATGTTACTTGTAGTTTTCTCATACGTGCCTTTCATCAATTGAGAAAGTTTACTTCTATTACTAGGTTGCCAAGAAGTTTTGCCTTGAATGAAGGTTGAATTTATCCAATGCTAGAGATGATTATATGTTTTTTAATTTGTTAAATTGGTACTTCAATGATCATTTTTTTACAGTGTTAAACTAGCCTGGTTTTCCTGGATAAACTGCACTTTTAATTTTTTATTAAATCTCATTTGCTAACATTTTATTAAAATTTTTATATCTTTGCTCATGAAAGATGTTGCGCTGTTCTTGTAATAATTTTTTCTGGCTTGGGTATCAGTGTAATGTTAGGCTAATATATTGAGTTGGAAAGCAGTTTCTGTGCCTCTTTTTTCTGGAAAAAAAATTGGAATTGGAAATATTTCTTCCTTAAATGTTTGGTGGAATTCCTCAGTGGACCCATCTACAAATAGAATTTTCTTTAGGTGAAAGTTTTAAGTTCAATTTTAATTTCTTTCATAGATACAGAGCTATTTGGATTCTACACTACTTCTTGAGTAATGTAGTATTTGTCATTTCATCTAAGCTTTTGAATTTATCAACATATAGAGCCTCATAATATTCATTATTAACCTGCTAATAACTGTAGTATCTAAAATAGTGTCACCTCCCTTTTTAGTGAAATTGATAATTTGTGTTTTATCTCTTATTTTCTGATGTGTGGCAAGACTATTAATTTTATTGATCTCAAAGAACCAGTTTTTTTCACTTCATTGATATTCTGTTATTTTTATGTTTTCTATTTCATTGTTTTTCTGATCTTATCTTTATTTCCTTTCTACTCTTTGATTTCAGTTTAGTGTTTTCTCCTTTTTTCTAATTTCACAAGTTGAAAACATAGATCATTAATATGAGGTCTTTCTATTTTTTTTTAATGAAAATGTTTAATTGTATAAATTTTCTTCTAAGCATCACTTTATCTGCATCTCAGAAATGGATATGTTGACTTATGCTTTATTACATAGGCTAATTAGGAATGTATTGTTTACTTTGCCCATATTAGATGATTTTCAGATATCGTTCCACTCTTAAATTAATTCCTAATTTAATTCCACTGCAGACAAGTAATATACTTCATATGATTGAAATGCATTTAAAATATTGAGACTTGTTTTATGCCCTAGTACATGGCTTATCTCATCACATGTTCACTGTGCCGTATGTACTTGAAAAGTTTGTACATTCTGCTGTTGTTGGAGGGAGAGTGTAAATGGTCACAAATAATAATAAGCTTATTTTAGTTTATTAATGGCCTAAATTATTGTTAATTCTGAATGTCACAGATGCAGTCTTCCTCAAATTATTCAAAAAGCCAATGGGATTTGACTGTGCTTAAAGTTCAAAGCCTTAGTTTTAAACATAAATTGGAATGCTTACTGTGCTGCTGCCTTTGTGTTTAGTATGCTCTTAGAAAATGCTGAAAAATTAACAAGGTTATACTTTTCTTTTGAATTGAGCTCTCTTTGACTAGTATTTAACTGTGTGAGAAAGAAATGTTAAATGAGCACAGATACTTCTCAAATTTTAGCCATGTGAATTGTTATAAATCAACTTAAAAGGTCAATAGAACATGTAAATTATAAAGTAATAAGAAAAAGGATCATAAGATCACTTTTTAAAAATTGTTTATAATGAACCATCACAGCATAAATGTTGTTGAAAAGCAGATTTGGATTCTGCCTAAACTCTATCTTGTTGTATTGTATTAACTTTCTTTTGGAAAATGAATAAATGTTTAAAATTTAAACATAGATAAGAATAAATAGTAATTAATTTTTTCTCAAACTTCTTATTTTACTCTGCAGTAGTTAAAAACAAGTTAACAACTTGCTATGTATCATTCTACTCAAAGCTCTTTGTACGTTTCTTCTGAATTTCTCCATCTGACTTTAATAGAAATAATATGGCTCTAAATATATTGCTTAAATAATGTTTTGCCTTTCTTTCTGAGGCCTTTAGATATCTGACTATGGTTGGCATATCACAGACTCTTCTCCCTCTGAAAAACTAAACCATACTCATCCATGTCAAATGGAAGATAAAAGAAATATGAGCTATTCACATAAGAAATATTTTGCTTATTGTCCTTGTTGGAGATTGAATCATGCTGTTCAAAAAACGCACGTTCAGATACAAGCCCTTGTCCTGTGTGTGTATAAATCCATTTGTAAATAGGACCTTGGAAGATGTCATTAGTTAAATAGTGTCCAGATTGAATGCAAAGCAGCTGAACTCCTTATAAGCAAAGGAAATTGCACAGAGAGAGAAAAGCCACGGGAAGCAGCCAGAAGCTAGAAGTCAACATCATCCGAAATAGAGAGGAGAGAACCCTGCCATGTGCATTGCCATGAGACATAAAGGCCAAGAGTCCCAAAGATTGCTAGTCAGCCAAAAGATTCTGACCCAGGAGAAATGGTGAGTGAATAAATTCTTGTTGTTAAGCCAACCCTTTGTTTGGTATTTGCTTTAGCAATTAGGGCACAGTCTTTATTAAGTGCATTATTCTAATGCCCTCTCACAAATGAAGACAACTCTAATTGAGAAAGTATATGTACCAAATTTAATTGGTCAGGCACATCATTCTAGTCAGGCCACCATATATTTAAAGTATGGAGCAAGCCAATACACAAGGTAGCATTAGAGTGCTGAGAAACAGATAAAGGAGGAGACAGTTATAAAAATTGAAGTTTAGATATGATATGTATGCGCTTGTATAAAGTTGAATCATAGAATCACAGTATAACAAGGTACAGGCCTACAAGGAGACACACGTTTGATTAAAGATGTTTATCTGAGATCCTTTTGCAGACAAAATGCCTCAGCTGTCCATCACTGCCAACACAGCCATAATTTTATACATGTAATTCACGATGGGAGTAGTGAATATCATTTCTTGGTGCACAAATATCTGCCTCTTGTCAGGTCATTTCCTCACATTTCATCTCTTTGTTCTTGACAAGTCGGAATTAGAGTTCTCACTTTCAAAGTGATTGGTGTGAAATGTTGTTATGATAAATGCTGCTATGATACCAAGAAACCCAAAATCAGAGACAAAAAAAGTAAAATAAATAATCCATAACAACACAACTCTCAATAAAGAAATATTTTTGAAACACATATACCCAAGTAAAACATTTGTTGTCGTTTGCACCGTAGGAAAAGATAGTGATATATTTTCGTCAAGTAGTTTCTGGATATTCTCCCAAACTTATGTTTCTTTTCAATTTTTATCAGCAAGTAAAGTTTTCATCCCCAATAGCTACAGACTTGTCAAATATATTGTGACTTTAATCTTCCTTCCACTATAGCAGAGCCTATCCATTACTAGAAGACCACACTTGAAGCCTGTGGTCCACTCTGAATATGCAAAATTTAGAGTCAACTCACTGAGTATCTCGATAACTTTTACTGGGATATTGATGATAGGTGGTTATTTTATAGGTTAATTTGAGGAAAAGGTAGGTGTTTTATGATATTGAACATTCCAATGTGAACATAGTATTCATACGTTCAAATTTTAATTTAACATGTAATTTATTGAGCATCTGCTATATGATAGATACTGTGATAAGGCCCTGGAAGGGGACATTGTCAAGGAACATAGATTTAAAATAGGTAAGTATGCTAATTTATATAAAAATGCTCATACACATGTAACTTGAAGTCATTAGAATCATTTGTCCTTGCTAAATAAATAAGGAGAAGAATTTGTTTTCCTAGGATGTTAATATTAATGGTGACATCTGTAGTATTAGAAGGACTATAATTCTTAAGCCAAACTGGAAACTTCACACAGGAGAGTCTTCATTCTAAACTCAAGATCTCAAATTTTCACAAATTATTTTACCATGCTCATATTCTCAAAAAATGAAAAAAAATTAAAAATATTCAAACATGCAAGCAAAATAAAACAATAAAAATCTTAGCTTATTCATTTTAATGTAATAATCCAACAAATAGTTGAAAAATGAAAAATGTGGGCAAACTACTATGTGGTTGTATTTAGGGCCATTGGACATCAACTATTGACCAACTCATTGGAAAAATCAATCCAACAGAATGGATAAGGAATTGAACATTTTGATATTTTAAGAATGCCTTATGGAGGAAATCTTATGAGTGATAGTAGAATCAATTATAAGACTGTGGGGGTGTCCAATATCCACAGTTTAAGAAAATGGGGGGAACATTGTTATGCCAAAGCAGGGAATGGTAGAAATAGTTAAAGGGGTAAATATTGGCTCCAGGAAAAAAGAAAATCTAAAGAGTGAGGCTATGGTGGTATATGTGCGATTAACAATTTCATTTTGTCTATTAATTTAGCAGAAGTAATAAAGAGTTATGTTTTCTGACACTTCGTTTTCTAGAGGAGCCAAAGGAGAGGAGGGAAGAAAAGAATGGAAGATGTGGAGCGTGGAGAGCCTGGGTTCAAAGACCCATGCAAAGAGGTGGCAGAGCATTAGCAGAAAATGTTCATTCATGAAGAAATCTTGATATTCTGGGCACATATCATGCCATTTCCCACTAAGAAGAGAAACAGAATAAATAAAAGAACAAAGAAATGAATATGTTCTGACTGTGTGACCAAGCCTGTAGATTAGCGGAGTCGTCCATGCAGTGAGGGAAACTAGAAAAACTCTGCTTCTTCCTTTTGCCGTGGAGACTTATTCTTGGATTTTACAGGAACTGAAATATCTCTTTGTATAATTAGAAAACACAATTATTCAGAGTCACATATAATTTACTGATTTTCCTTTAAAAGGAAAATTTAGTTAGGAAAAAGTTGGTGAATCTGAATTTGAGAGAGGGTAAAGGTCAGAGGAGAGAGAGAGCCTGAGGGCTCCAAAGGCCACTTCAGTGATTTCAACTTTTGTTTAATACTAGCCACCCAAAGTTTACTGGAATGAAGGGCATTTCCCTGAAACAAATTACTCTAAACAATTAAAATCCAAGTTTTCCTGTCCCTCTGCAACAAACCTATGGCACAAATGATACCATTTTGATAGCAATAGGCCCATGTTGCTTTTTCTAGCCTGCATTTATTTGAAAAGGCCAGTTGTAATGCCCACACACTTTGAGTATCGTGGATGAATTCATGTCCCCTACACAGACAAGTTCGAGTCCTAACCACAGTCCCGTGGAGGTGAACTCATCTTTAAATAGAGTCTTTGAGGATGTCTTTATGAATTAAGATGTGGACTCATTTGAGTCACTTATTTCTGGCAAGCCACCACCAGAACCTGGCAGACTTTGGAGAAAACATGATCCTTCTGCCATCTTGATTTTGGACTTCTAACCTCCAAAAGTGTGAGATAATAAATTCCTGTTGTTTAAGACAACTAGTCTGCAGTACTTTGTTACAGCAGCTCTGGCAAACTAAGACATGCGGGTATACCCAGGGGTCCCCCAAGGACGCCTCAGTTGCACTTCCAAACCAGTTTGCTGACCACAGGTAGCACTTCCACGCCCGAGACTCTGCTTGCAGACCTGTCATCAGGGCATAGCACATGACGCCCAGCATGAAAGTGATGATATTTATTACAGGGTACTGTGTTTTGATGCTCCAGCCAAAGTCCTTACAATTCCATAGTGTGCCGGGTGCCTTGCGCAAGTGCGGAGGTGACTATGCCCATAATTTTTTGCAAACATTGGCATCTGGACTTTTACCCACATTTTTGTTCACAAAATATCCAACTCATTTTTTTTTAGTTTTTTTTTTTTTTTTATGTTACACAATATATTTGGTTCATAGTAACGCAATCATTTAGTAGTTGTCCTTTTGTGTCTGACTTGCTTCGCTCAATATAATGTCCTCCAGGTTCATCCATGTTGTCATATGCTTTATGACTTCATTTATTCTTACAGCTGCATAATATTCCATCATGTGAATAGACCACAGTTGTTCTATCCATTCATCTGTTGATGGACACCTGGGTTGTTTCCAACTTTTGGCAATCGTGAATAATGTCGCTATGAACATAGGTGTGCAAATGTCTATTTGTGTTACTGCTCTCAGTTCTTCTGGGTATATACCCAGTAGTGGTATTGCAGGGTCACATCAACTCATTTCTGAAATGCAGTTCATGTGCAATATGTCCTACAGACTTGCCATGAGGAGACTGAAACTGGGTGACAAGTGGAGAACTGGAAAAACAAAGTTTTTATTAGTTTTTGTTTTTAAATCAATCTAAATCCATCTGGAAAACCAGCTATTGATATTGGGCAATTTAGAACTCTAATAAAGTCTTATTGGCATTGATCTGTAATTGCTATCAGCATAAAAATATTTCTTGCACAAATCTTGCACAAATTCCAAATGTCTAGGAGATAAGTCCAGTAGCATGTTTCTCCTTCTCTTTTGTCTCTAAGAGTTGAATAACATAATATTGTCAAAATTGCATGGGATTTGTAGTTACACTAACATATATTGAAGTATTTTTTTAAAACTTCATTTTGGGAAAACTACTTAACTTCTACATGCAACTGTTTGCCTCTGGAAAATGGGGATAGCAGTGTTACCATCACAATGTTTTTATGCTAATTAATTAGGACAAAAATACAAAAAAGTTCCTCGCAAAATTCATATAAAACATAATCATTATAAATCTCCAAAACAATCTCACTGCTCACTCCTTTGTCAATATAGCTCCTGTGCTTTTATTTTAATTAATTAATTTTAATTGTAAATGCAGGATTGCTACATTGGTTGTGTTTTCAGAGAATCACAGGATTTTTTTTTAAATATGGTATTTTCCTTCCAGTAGTTGAAATGCTTACTAGTATAAGATGATTTTTCCTCACATCTTATTCTCTGAGGGAAGAGCTGAGAAGAATTATTCCCAGCTAATGTGGTGCATGAGAATAACTACCTATGGTTTTAATGGTTTGGGTTGACACTAAAAAACAGCAGAAATCCTTGAAAATGAATCCTAGGGCACCTCAGACTTGGCGGTACAGCAATGGCTCTCAAAGCTGGGGTTAGGGTGGGGTGAGTGAGGTGCCCAGGGTGCAAAATGTAGGAGACGCTCCTATTAGTCCCTCCCTGGTGGTTTTCAAACTTTTGCGGCATCTGAATCGCCAGGGGAACTAGTTAAAACACATATTTCTGGGCCCCACTTTAAAGTTTCTGAGTCAGTATAATCGCATAAAAGAAACTATATTTGGTGCCTCGTCATCATGCCCGGCTTAGGCCTCAGTTCCCCTTTTGAGCAACCACCCCATGTAGCACTGTCCTGCACGTAACGTCAACTAGCAAGGCCTGTACCTACATATGGTTAGGAGGATGAGAGCTTCTCCAAGCGGCCCTTGTCGTTTCTGCCGTTTCGCGCCACGTAATTGATCAAAAAGGAATGTTTCTTCTTATGGCTTGGATGGTAAGAGCTGTCCTCGGCATCTCCAAATGAACCTTGCCGCTTTTGCTTTTACTGCGGTTTAGTTTAAAACTGTCAATCCCTGGTATCTGCGGGGAAAATCCTACCCCTCCCCTCTGAGTCACAGTAAAGGCGAGAGCTGGGGACCCACACATGCATCCTCCTTCTTCCCTCCCATGCACACCTTCACGGGAGTCTACCGCTGCCCTCTTTTTCCCCTCTTCTCCTCAGGGCCTTTGACCTCACAAAGCTGTCCTTTCATGCATTCTTGGCTGACTGCCCATGTTTGCGTCTCATCACCCGAAGAGCTCCTGGGTAATATCTGGAAAGTTGATTTGGGGTTTGATCAGAGAGTTTTATTTCTATCAAGTTGCCGGGTGCTGCTGCGCTAGAATTTTATTCCAGTTTATCTGTCTGTTATTGGAAAGCATGATTTGTAAATCCCTACAGAAATAGCATTAGTGTCACCATAAGGACGGCTATTTCCAATAGATAGGCCCACCCTATCCCACACTGCAAGGGACAAACATGTCTTTTAGTGAGAAGGTGATTTATTGTGAGTGCACAAGCAAGGAACTTGCGGGGGGCGGGGAACGGGTCCCCAAACCAGTTCAAAGTGAAAATGGGAGTTAGGGTTTTTATAGGGGGAAAAAAAAGAAGGATAGTTGAAAAGAAAACAAGTGACGACAGGGATCTTGTGAAGAGGGTATGTGCAAATTTTCAGTCCTATCTTGTCTCAAGCACATCCAACTTGTCCTTGGTTTCAGCGGCTAATAAACCACAGTTTAGATATAGTTGTGCAGGTGCAAGGCCTTCATGGCTCCTTTCTCAGACAACTGCTCAAGGTTATCAAACTTTTTGTCTCTGGGAAAAGTTACCTATTTACACAATTCTGTCTGGTTTTGATTTGAGATGTTATCTTATTCCTGTAAGCAAAACTGAGAAGGTCTGGTTAATATCCTTCAGGGAACTAGGTGCAAAGGGTAAACTTCTAAGATTAGATTAATAGAAAACCAGAACAATTAGTTTTAGAATTTCCAAAGCTGCTTAAGTGGAAAAATCTCAATAAGCACATTTTCCAGCTATCATTAGTAATAAGTTTATTATTTAAAGTTAATTTTTGCCTGTGGGAGGAAAAAGGGAAAACTTTTGACTGCATATCTGAAACTTTATCTCTAATGGAAATTATAAGCAGGTCTGTTTATCGATGCAAAAATATTGGACAGACATTCACAGGAATAAGAGGAACTTTATTTATTAAGAAGTTACATTCTATATGATTCATTGTTAAGAGAGAAAAGGACATGTAGAGCATTTATGCAAGGACTCTTTGCAATATAGGTAAAATGAACTCAACTGAAATTTGCTTGAGCAGAATTTTTTAAAATGTAGGGATATAATTTATTGACTTCTAGAATGGAAAATTCTGGTTTTCAGGTGCAGCTGGATCTTGGCTCTGAAATGCTCACTCTCTGCTGTCTCCCTTTTTCACCATGACTCCCCTGCCACCCAATGCGCTTGTACGCAGGCACACACATACACACACACATGCAATCACTTGATTCTGCTTTCCTCTCCACTTTACTTCACTTTTCATGTACTTAGAATGCGTATTTACAAACATGCATTTGTCTAAACTTATAGAACTCTATTCCTAATTGTATTGCTTTAATATCAAGCAGTCCTTTTAAATCAATGTTGATTTAACAATAAGTTATATAATCAGTGTGTATAATGGAAATTTGGTTTCTCTGTGAAATCTTTAAATGCTTTTTTCTTGTTTTTGCCTTACTCCTCTGGATGCCATTGCCAATAAAATGAATAGAAACAGTGAGATTGGACATGCTTGACTTTTTTTCTAATTAAATAAAAAGCCATATAGTACATACCTACATTCATATATACATACATACATTTTTATTTATGTGTTCATAAATGCATATATATACATATATGCATGTGTGTGTTTATAATTTTATAAAATATATGTAAATCATTAAAATACTGATATGTAAGCACATGTGCCTTTTTAATCAGATTAAGAAAATATTCCTCTAGTACTTGTTTGCTAAGATTGTTTGTCAAGATGATTTTGCATCTATTGAGATGATCATATTAATTGCCTTTTTTAAGTGTGCTAATGAGGTAAGATGAAAAACTTTTATTAATTTTCAACTGTTAAAACAACTTTAGATTCCTGGGATAAATCTAACTTGTTCATAATGGATTTTCTTTATGCATTGTTAGAGAAGTTTTGGTAACATTTTACAGCTGTGTTCATGAGTGAGCTCTGCTGGTAATTCATCTTTTTCATTCTGTCCTTGTCATGTTTCAGCATCAAGCTTATGTGAGCCTCAAAGAAGGTGTTGAAGAGAAGTTTTTCTTCCTTCTGTTGTCTGGGAAGGTGTTGGATATAGGTAAAACTATGTGTTTCTTAAGTCATGGGTAGAATCTACTGGTGAAGTCACCTGCCCCTTCAGATTATTACTGTGTGAGATTTTTGTCTACTGATTGATTCTCTTAAGATATTAAACAATTCAATTTTTCTATTTCTTCATATATCATATTTGTATGGTTTGCTTTTCTATCAATTCACCATTTTTCTAAGTGTTCAAGTTTGTTTGCCTAATTTTGTATATATCATTGTCTTAGCAGCAGCATCTGTAATGAGGCACCCATTTTTGTTCCTGATTTTGGCAATGTGAAACTTCTTTTTTTCTTCTTGAGCACATTACCAAACACTGTTCATTTTTATTACTGTTTTAAAGAACTAACTTTTAGTTATTTCATGTCAACCTTTTTTTTTAAAAAGATTTATTTATTTATTTATTTATCCCCCCCTTGCTGCTTGTGTTTGCTGTGTCCGCTTTTGAGGCAATTATAATATTAATTCCAAAATCCTACAAGTTTAGTATAAAGAAGGGAAATTATGGGCAATCTTATCAATGGCATAGATGTAAAAATTCAGAAAAAAAAATGTTAACAAACAGAACCCCAAAAAACATAGAAAATGTCATCTATTTTTACCAAGTTGGGCTTATTTGGGGAATAAGTTTGTCTCAGTGATATAAAACTCTGCTGATATACTATATTACCAGAGTCAAGAGAAAATCTATATGTTAAAGTAGCTTCAGAAATTTCAGAAATACCATTTAAGAAAATTCTATATGATAAAATTCATGTACAATTGCAAATACAATGATAGAATATTCAAAATATTTTCTATAAGTACAGCACATAGATGCCTGCTATTATACATCTTATTTCATCATATATATGTGTGTGTGTGTGTGTGTATATATATATATAGAGAGAGAGAGAGAGAGAGAGAGAGATAAAGAGAGAGAGAGGTGCCATAAAGTTTGGAAAAGAATTAAAGAGTGCCATATTGTTCCCATAATATTCTTTTCTACACAAATATAAAAATAATCTACAGAAAAGTTTATTTTAGTTATTAAAATTTATCATATTTTTTTGGACACAAGATGTAAAAAAATGCAATCTATACATAAGCAGTAGCAATTAAAAATTCAATTAATAAATAACCCATCTAATTTTTATAATATATAAAAAATAATCTACAAATGGATCAGCAATCTAAATGCAAAATTTACACTATGCTAGTTATAGAAGAAAACGTGCAATTCCTCTGAAATATGCATATAGAAAAGTATTTTCTAACTATGATTAAAAATCCATGTTCAATAAAAAATTTTGATATATTTGCTCAAAAAAGTTTCTTTTTTGAAAAAATACCATGAACAAAGAATAAACATGAATGAAAAGTGGGAAAATATTTGCCACAAATGTCATAGATAATAGGCTAACTAATATCCTGATAACATAGAAACTTTGAAAATTAAAAAAGAGCAATAACCAAAGTCATAAAGCAGACAACTCACAAAAATGATATAAATGTATTTCTTAAACTTGAAGAGTTTTTTTTTTTAACCTCATTCATAATGTAATTCAAAATTCACTGAGATACAATTTCTCACTTCACTGATTAGCAAAATTTCAAAGGATTGACCGTACATTTTATTGACAAGGCCTTGAGAAAGTAGATGCTGTCATACATTCCTGGTGGAAAGGCAAAATAACACAACCCTTTTGAAGGGGCATTTATAATATGTAACAAATTGCATGGGCATTTACTATTTGACCTAGTCCACATCTAGAGATTTGCACTGTCATGTAAATGTAATCGTTGTAACCCAAAGTAGCTCAAAATTAAAGTAAATTCAGAACACAAAAGCAGATTCCACGGGAAAATAGTTTGAATGCTCAATGCATTTGTTTGCTTGCTTAATCGCAAACAGCCAATACAACCAATACGTGATGACAAGACCAAGGGCACGCAGTACATTAAGGGCAGATCTCAGGAGCTGGTCCACTGTGGCAGGTCTGCAACTCTGAGTGGGAGGCACTGGTAGCCTTGCAGGGACAAGGACCACAAAGAGCCTGGCAGCACAGACTAAGCATTGGAGCCAGGAGTCAGAGTGACCAGGTGTCAGGCTGCCTTTACCTGATACTCACCAAAGCAGCATCTGCACTGAGTTTTTATGCCTCACAGGGCTGGTCATTAATATTTTAATCGAGGAAGTGCCATTTTTAGCTGGCATCATACTATTCTATATATATTCTCACATGAATGCTTGGTTATCGTTTGTAATAGAAACATGTTTTTTTTCAATTTTCCACATTTTAATTGTGGTCAACCTATTTATGATATTTTGGGGATTCGTGATCATTATTATCATTTCAGTATGTAATATACCCTGACAATAGAAAAATAGTTATGCATTGTTATCTTTATAGCCTTTTTTGCAATTGAAAAATATTTCAAACAACCTAAAGGTCTAAGCAAAAGAGAGTGGTGGAATAAATCATGGTACATACACAAAAGGAAATATGCCTTTTAAAAAAATGAGGACCATCTTAATGAACTGATATAGAGTGATTTCTAGGAAATATTAGGTGGGGAAAAAAAGAACAAAACAAACAAACCAAATATAAGCAAGTATAAGAAAGAAGGGGTGATAAGAAGGCATACAAATAGCTGAGAAAAAAATAAAAAAAAAACAACAAGAAATATAAAGCAGAAAATAAGTTAATTATTGACTTAAAAGGCATACAGTGGGAGATGAGTGCACATGTCATTTGTTTAAATATGTATGTGTATATGTGTCTAAAGATATGTGTGTATAAACATGAATTTATTTCCTAGCTTTTTTCATTTGAACGGACTAAATAAATGATTTCCCAGCAGCAATGAGCTCACCCAGCACCCAGATCTTGATCTCTAGTATAATTTCTTATTAAAAGACCTAAAGTGCCTCAAGGAAAGGGCTGAATCTAGGCTGGGCCAGGGTTGGTACAAGATGAACCCAGAATGTCTTATTATGTCAGAAAGCTTGATAAATAATGGGAACATGTTCTGAGGACACAGAAGCCAGCCAAAGGCTCTCACTGGATAAAATTGAGGCAATTTGAACTAAATAATTAAATACATTAGAAATTTATAAACCACTGGAAAAAATAGGAATCCATGAGTCCATATCAATAAGGAAAGCATAAATAAAAGGCAAACTAAATGTATAAAACTGGTGTTCTCTTGCCTACAGTAGAATGCACAGTTACAAGTGATAAATATAGAGGAAGTGCTGAAGTGGGAAAATTATCATTTTGGAACCAACATAATAAAGTCTGATTCAGACAAGACTCAAGATGGATATTAAATTGAGGGGACATTTCATGAGGAGCAGGATATTTTCCTTATGTTAAAGTATCTCCTAAAAGATGCTTGTTACAAGGAAAAAACAAACAAACAAACAACAATGTGGAGAAAACAGACAACACCTTGACCGGATCAAAATTAACAACATTTTTATATCATTGGCCCCTGTATATGATACAGAAGCATACAGTATCTTCTAGTAACATGTTTACAATGTACAACCTGAATTTAATCATGAGCAAAGATCAGATTAAATGAAAAGGAAGTAAAGAATATTCTGTTTTACGAAAGCGAAGGAATGGATTTCTCAGAAATGCCAATGTCTTAAAAGATAAATAAAAGCTTTGGGAATGCTCCAGATGAAAGCAGACTAAAAAGGCAATGCCATTAAACACAATGAGTGGTGCTTTTCCATAAGATTCTCTACTGGTGGGGGAAAAAAGGCTTTAAAGGGCATTTATTTGTGCTCCCTTACCTAAATGTAATGTCCTTCTTCAAACTCAGGAACAATGGCATTTGTAAATTGACAAAATTGGAATACATAAAGAAGATTAGGTAATGATATTATATCAATATTAAACTTGCTTAAGGTAATAACTGCAGTTTGGTTACTTATAGGATAACCCTCTTAAGAAATACATAATTGAAGTATTCAGAGGGAATGGGTTATGATATACACAACATACTCTGAAATGGTCCTGACAATATATTACAGATAAGCATGATAGTTTGAAACTGTATGTACCCCAGAAAAACATGTTCTTAAAGCTGTGGGTGTGAACCCATTATAAGTAAAACATTCTGATGAAGTTACTATAGTTGTGTGGCCTAGTCAATCAGGATGGGTCTTAAATCTATTACTGCAGTCCTTTTGAAGCAGAATGAGATTCAAACAGAGACAGAAAGCCACAGGAGGCAGCCAAAAGCTGAAATTCATCAGGACCTGGAAGAGAATGGAAAGGCCTAGAGAGGCCATGGAGCTAAGGAACAAGAATTGTTCTAGCAAGAATTGCCAGCAGCCAGCCCTAGAACATCACTGTCTTAGGGAAGAAAGCATTGCTTTGGTTGTGCCTTATTTTGGACTTTTCCCAGACTCAATCCACGGGCAAATAAATTTCTTTGTGTAACTTGCCCCATTTCATGGTATTTGATTGAGAAGCCAAATGGAGAAAAATGTTAACAACAGGTAAATCTGCAAAAAAGGTATATGTGGCAGTTTGATATTGTTTATGAATTCCAAAAATAGATACTGGATTATGTTTGTAAACTGGTCTGTCCCTCCAGGCATATTAGATTATATTGGATTCAGAGGTTTCACTTTTACTTCATTAAATAATGATTAAGGCTTTGATTGGGCCATTTCTGTAGGACGTTGCATAACTTATGCTTTAGGGCCTGGTAACTCTAAGCTTCTATCCCAAATAAATACCCTTTATAAAATCCAACTGATTTCTGGTATTTTGCATCAGTACCACTTTGGCTGACTAATCCAGTATAAGATTGTTCTTTGTACTTTACTTATATATTCCAATTTTCAGTGAGGATGAAATTATTTCCAAAAGAAAAGTCTTAAAAATACACCATCTGCAAGCTACAAAATAAGCACCCAGGAATGAATATGTCTAACACAGAGTATACACACACACACACTCATATGTGAACACAACTTTATTGAAAGAAATTTTAAAAAGAAATGATTAAATATGCCTTGATCATTAATTGCAAGATTTGATAACCTGGAGTATTGAATCTGTTTTGACTTGTGCATTCAATATAATTCAACAAAACTCCTAAAAGAACATCTCATGAAAATTGACTAATAATTCTAAAATGTATATTGAAGAACAAACATAAAGAATAACTGAAGAAAGAAGACAAAGCCAGGGAATTGTCCAACTCAATATGAAGATATACACCTAAACTATAAACATATACAGTCATATTTATGAAAATACGGTTTGGAACAATGGAAGATAAAAAGTATTCATACATAAAATCATGTACATGATAAACTATTATATGGAAGAAATAGCTTTGCAGATATGTGGGGTAAAATAATAATTTGATTACCCAAATGAGGATAAAAAAGTAAAATTATATTCCTATCACATATTATAGTCATTCATTCCCCTTTGACCACAATGCTCAATGATTTAACTGCAAATGTTAAAACTATTATTTTTGGAAGAAAAGAGAACAATATCTTTACAACCTTAAATTAGGAAATGATTTTCAATAGGACAAAAAATTGCAGATTAGAAAGGAAAAGATTGATAAATATGAGTATTAAAATTAAGAACTAGTTGTCTTAAAAGCACATCACCAGAGAAAGTAATTGCAGCGCATACAATCAAGAAAGGATAAGTCTTCTAAAATAAAGAATCCAAAAAAATCAATGAGGAAAAAATATAATAATATAAAAATGTGCAGAAGGCACACAGAAGAAATAATACAATGGCCACTGAGCACTTGTAAAGATCCTTATCACACTAGTAACCATGGAAATGCAAATTTAAACCACAAGGAGAAACTATACTATATGCCCATATTGGCAAATATAAAAGATGGACAACATCAAACTTTGGCAAGAATGTGGAACAATGGGTTCTTTTATATTTTGCTATAAAGTATGATTATTAATTTAACCATTTGGGGGAACATACTAGCATTACATACTAAATGCTAAAAAATAAAAAATTTTAAAAAGTGTCTACTTTTTTGGTAAAGGAAAAGCTTTTTTAAAATCTTTTTTTTTTTTACTAAAGAAGTTGTGGGTTTACAGAACAATCATACATATAATACAAGATTCCATATATCACCCCACCCCCAACACATTACATTAGTGTCGAACATTTGTTACAAATGATGATAGCAATTTTTTATAATTGTATAATTGTACTATTTTTAACATTATTTACCTTTGTTATGATAGATAAAAGATTATTAAAATAGTACATCATAATTTACAGTAGGTGTGTATTTTCCCATATACCACCCTATTATTAACTCCTTGTATTAGTATAATACATTTGTTATAATCCGTGAAAGAACATTCTTATTCTTGTACTATAAAATATAGTCCATCATCTATAATAGGTTTCACTGTGTTATATTGTCTTACATTTTATCTTTTAATTTTTACTCTAGGAACATATATGACCTGAAGTTTCCCCTTTTAACCATGTTCACCTATATAATCCGATGATGTTAATTACAGTATTGTGCTACCTTCACCACCATCCATTTTCAAAACTTTACAATCAACCTAAATAGAAATTCCATACAAATTAAGCATCAACTCTCCATTCTCTAAACTCTATTCCCTGGTAAACTATAATCTAGATTCTAACCCTATGAATTTGCTTATTATAATAAGTTCATATCAGTGAGCTTATTCAACATCTGTCTTTTTGCGTCTGACTTATTTCACTCAGCATAATGTCCTCAAGGTTCATCCATGTTGTCGCATGCATCAGGACTTCATTTCTTTTCACCTAAGTAAGTTGTGAAAAAGGCATACAGCCAGACCTATGACTGAGAGATTCCTATTCAGAAAGTCTGAAGGTAATGTCTAGGAATATCTGCATTTAGGTTGCTACAAGATATTAATTTAAAAATTCAAGTCTTCATTCACTCAACAAATGCTTACTGAGTGCCTACTATAGATAGTCACTGAACTGGAATCTGGGTTTATAAAATAACAAGACTTAAGGAGTCAGTGAACAAAACTGGAAAGGTCTTGCATTCTTGCTAACAAATACTATTTTTATTCTGAGGGCAAAGATGCAATATGAAAATCTCTCCAAGTATATACCTTGCTCTGTTGCTTACATATTGTTTTGTTCATTGTTAAAGCTGTCCTTGTGCCAGATCCATTTATTTCTAGACATTCTAAATGATAAATATGTTCTCCAAAATACTGCATAAACTAGGCCTGATTAGGTTCTAGTCCTGCTCATGTGGACCTCTGCCCACCACCCACTTCCTCAGCTCACTTGGGCTGATAGACCTCTTTATGAGATTGTTTGATATAAAAAATTCCAATCTGATGTAATTGACACAAGATGAGATTTATTGTTTTTAGTTAAAAGAATCCAAGCAACGGTAAGAATGCTATTTATAAAAAAAAAAAACACACCTGTATGAAAGGTCTTCACGTCCTTCATGGGCTATTCAAGCCTCTCCAAACACTCCTTTCATCACCACAATATAGTCACGAGTCCAGTCATAGGGTTATGTTTCTTGCTGAGTAGGAGTAGGCTGATGTAGCCTGAGAAGTGTGTTCACAGTAGTGTGTGTGAGGCCATATGATTACTTGGGTGGATGACAGAGGCATGGTGACTGATTAATAGCTTGAAAAGCTTTGAAACAGGTTCTGATCTTTACTAGTTACTGTCGTTATTAAACAGAAGTTCATTTCTTAAGAATGGGTGACTGTTTTGTTATTCTGTGTAATGATTCCCTAACTGACTTTCCTCCTTATAAACTTGCCCACCCTGAAATGACTTTTTGTTCACATAAATTAGATTTTGTTTTTCCCTTCTTGAAACCTTCAGCATTTCCCATAGCTCTCTGCATAATATCTAAAATCAAATCTGAATCCTAAAATAAAATTTATGCAGCCACGTGGGATCAGAGCATGACAAATTTCCTGACATCAGTTCTAACTAGGTTCCAACACCCCTCCTTATCCATGGGCCTTCTGACTCCTGACATCCTCTCCATTCCTCAAATAGCCAGACTCTTTTCCTCCTCAGGTTTTTGTGCTTTCAACAGGATGGGGCCAAGTGTTTCTTCTAACCCTTCTGTAGACTGAGTGCATACTGGGGGGTGGAGAGAGTTCATCTGAAGTGGTGTGCAGTTTTTGTTAGAATTCCTGGGCACTTGCCTCACTCCTGGGATGTCCATTAATGCCCCCTCATTAGGGTTCACCAAACCTAGTTGGCGCGTATACCCCATGACTGTTCTCAAGGCAGCATGTCACCCTGGAAGCTTCACTCAGAGTGAGGCTCTATATTATTTATTTATGTATTTGTTTGTTCATTTACTTACTTATTTTTATTGTGGTTAAGTTAGGCTTATAGCCATAACAAATAATTTGAACATGTAAAAAACTATAAATAGCTCAAATGAAATAAAGGTTTGTTTTTTCAGTTATTTTTTTCCTCATTTTGTAGCATTGAATAGAGAAAGGAGTTGTGCAAGTGGCCCCACCTCCATGTAACCATTCTGGGACTTGAGCTGGCCATGAAGCTTCTTCAACATAAAGCTCCTCAGAGTTCCACTCATATTCCTTCAAGTGGAATTCAATTTACACGGTCATGCCTAACTAACTGCAAGTGATACTGGGAAATGGAGTAGAATAATTAATGGGAAGAAGATGAGACATTTTTTCTGCCACACCTTATTTCACTTGTTTCTCCCGAGCAGCCTGTTTCACTTCTCTCAAGTCATGGGAAAGAAAGTTTCCTGCTCAAAAGATTTGGGGCTATTAGCAAAAATTCTCAGGATTTAGAATAGTGGGACAACAGTTTGGCTTCTTAGGGAAGGAAATAGAGGCAAGACCTTTGCCCTCTTAGGAGTTACTACTCTAGAATCTTCTATTTTATTCCTCAGTGGTAATTTTTTTGTGTTTTATGGTATTTTTGTTATCAATGTCTGCATTTTCCCTCATGGTAACTTTTTGGGAGTTGTTACTATTATTTGCTTGGAGGAACAAGATTCTTTAAGGCAGTTTCATTTTTTTCCAACTACTGAGTCATATATGTTATGAGTTACCCATTTCATCTTCACAGCAACCCTATTGAAGTACGTATTGTTACTATCATCCCCACTTTACAGGAGGAAACTGAATAAATGAGAAATTAAATAACCTGGCTGAAGTCAAAGAGCATGTAAAAGGCATTGTCAAAGTTTCAATAAAGGCAGTATAGGTTTGGAATCCACACACAAAACCACTATAGTAGACCATGGCCTGACAGGACAAAATGTATCTCAGTTACCAGAAGAAAAAATGCCTCAGATTTAAAAGTTTAGAAAGAAACACCAATAATTTAAATTTTAATGTCAGAGCATACTATTGGAAGAGTTATGTATATCAAATTCTGAATGAAAAAAAAAAATCTTCCTAGCCAAAATCACCATCTTCAAATAGAAAGACCAAGCAGATGTTCTCTAATATGAAATAACTCAGGAAATACCAAGAACTGTAGAAATTATACTTTACAGTAGAGAAATTAAGTGTAATGAACTTTGGCAGTGTAAAAATAATGATGTGATTAATAAAAATCAAAGTAACCAAATTGAAGCAGTTGCGAAGGTGGGAAAGACAATCAGGATGCAAGTGCCCTCAACTTTCTCAGCAGGATTTCAAAAGGTACTGTCTAAAATTGGAATATTTGATGGAAAAATTGCCCAGATGTTTATGGTTTTTAATAATATTTTTAACACCAGAGATAGTTTTACGAAAGTAGTATCTTTTATGAGAAGACTTTTGAAGGTCTGCAATTCTCATTTATTTTCTTCTTATTTTACTTTTTACTTTGGTGAAATTCATATAAATTTTAATTTAATATTCTATCTATCTTTACAAATGCTTAGAAAAATGATGCCTGGAATTGATAGCTTTTTATAGTTGATGATGAGATATGGGATGATTTATTTCTTTCTTCTTTGTGTTCCTATGCATTGTAAATGCTTTGTAATAAGTGAGCACGGTTTTTACAATAATAAAAAAGTTGATTTTCCTAATAAAAGAGTAAAAGAAAATTCCAGTGATTACCTGTATGTATTCATATGTGGAATGAGTGTTTAAAACACAGCGTATGAAGCTTTAGATTACTTGTACAAGATTGGAGAATTCTCTTGAGGCTCTTCTAGTCCCTCTTTCACCATTTGCTTTGCTAATGTAAACCAATGGCCTGGATGGCCTTACGTAAGTCCTGCTCAAATCCTTCTTGATTCTATTTACTGTTCATCCAGCTGTAAGTGGCCTTCACGTTTTTCCCCAAACAGCCTAGGGCTTTTAAAGATTGACAGACTGGAGAATTGGAGAAGGAATAGAAAGATTTACTTTACATCGCGTTCCAAAGTCTGAAGAAGCAAATGGCATTACTTAACAACCCTTTTGGAGCTCCTACTAGGTTCCAAACTCTATGCTAGGTGTATGGAATGCAAAAATGAATTCCACATTTTATTTTTTTTCCTGGAGCAATATATAGATTATTGTAGGTGAGAGATACATGAATAATTATAATACAGAACCATGATCTATTTTCTTATGTATTCACTTAAATGTTTACTAAGGATTTATTTTATGAGAAATGAACTGCATTTATACTGGATTAGGGTATCAAATTGGAGAGAAGTGGAGTGAGGTGGTAGGGAGGTTTTCTGGTAGGTATACTCAAGATTGAGGCAGAGCAAACAGTTTAAGTGAAGGTTTAAGGGGGAGAAAAACTTGGTATTGGGTAGTCAATTTAACAGAGGAAATAGGAAAGCAAGTTGCCAGCTAGCTTTATTTTTTTACGAAAGAATTCTGAAATAGAAAGTGTATATGTAGTATGGCCAGATTTCCTAATTTCAGAGGAAATATAATCATCAATCCACCACTTGGTATTAAGAATATATATGGTCAGTGTATGGCCATACCAACCTGAATTTGCCCAATCTTGTCTGACTTCAGAAGCTAAGCAGGGTCAAGCTTGATTAATACTTGGGAATACCGGGTCTTGTTAGCTTTTGTAATTGCAAGATCTCTTCAAAATTAAAATTTAATATAACACACAAAAAAGAATATGTTTGGTCAAAGTTTCAAAGTGAAGTAGGGAAACTAAGTTAACATGGGGGATAGATTTTTTTTTTTTTTTTTTTTTTTAAGCAAGCAGATACTGCTTTGAAAAGCAAGAAATATTTTAATACAATTGCATGTGGAAACTTCAAATGCCGTGCATGCAGTTTCCCAGTGGGAAAAGAAAGGCTTGAATTCTATGCACTTTCAAAAGCACTAACTGTTTTCTAATATTGCCTGAATTACTGCAGTCGGATGGGAGCCTCCATCAGAAATTAATGACAATATTAACATATCCATCTCTGTCCCCTGTGATGCAATCGGTAGAAATATTGTGAATATCAACATCATTAATAACAATTTTCAGGTTATTGGAAGGCAGGGATGATTATACAATTCAACTTTGCCAAGAAACAAAGCAGGGAAAATAAAGAGACACAAAATCATTAGGGAAGGATGCCCTACCAGATATTATTGCTGCCAACAAAATGATATTCTATTAGATTTGAAAATATTAGATGGTGATAGAATCAGATAAATAGCATAAAATGGTTAACTTCCATTACCTGTCAGTGGAGGGAATAGTGGTGCAAATAACTGAAATTTTTTAAAAATGTGTAGCAGTTCTGAATCTGAGTATTTTCTACTTAGTCACTTTGGGTTCATTTTGGACATATGTAAGGGGGAAAAAGTCAGCATATTACACTGTCAATTTCCTGGTTCTTTTGGGAGATAAGTTAATGACCCAGAAATATTTCAATGCTCTATTTTAAAAACAGCTTATTATTTTATATTTACTGATTATTATGGGGTTTTGGTAGTGATAGACATAAAAATGTATATCAATCCTATGTTCATATTTGAATCAGTAAATTTATTTATACGATAGTCTATTTCATGTTTAGTTGGATTTGAGACAACATGCAAAAAGAATTAATGCATAACAAATTGTGAAAATGTAATAAGAATAACGAAATGATATATAAATATATATATAAATAAAATATATATATTATAGGAATAATGAAATTATATATAGATATATATAAATAAAGTATTAAAAAATAAAGAGGGTAATGATCATAATAGTAGCCATTATTTATTGAGAGAGGAACCTACTTTGGACCAAGAAATGTGTTAGGAAGTCTGTATATACACTAATGCATATAATTTTCACAACAGTCCTGTCTATTGTGTGATATTATATCTCCATTTTGCAGATGAGGAGATTGAAGCCCAGTGAAGATAAGTATCATCTTATTGAACTTGGAAATTGAACAACTTGGAAAAGATAAAGATTGAAGCAAATTGAGTATTTTTCCTCCCAATTACTCAATATCCAGGCTTAGAAAGATGTGTGTGTGTATGTGTGTGTGTGTATCCATAAATGTGAATATAATGGTGATAGCTAATTTGAAATTTAAATTTTTTCTGACATAGTAAAGAATATATGCAAAATTATCAAAGTATTAATTGCAAAGTAATAATTATAATAAAAGAAAACCACAGAAATAATTTTAAATGTTGAAAAAGATGTTACCGGCACATATAAATTTTAATATATTCATTTCATTTTCTATATCTTGATCAAAATTTAATATGTCTGAAATTTTCTGCCAATGCAATGTCTAGGTTTTTGCTTTGTATTTTAAATATTAAATGCAAATAATTTTTCATGGGAAGAAATGTTAGATAATTTAGTAAATAGCTGTTCAATTAATGGTTAAAACGCATTTGCAATTTAGTGGGTGACAAAATTTAACAAAAGTTTATTGTAAAATAGCCTCAAATTCTAGCATTCCCATATAAAATGAGTCACTAACAAGAATAAACCATCTTGTTAGTAGTAGTTTATTCAATGGAAAAGAATACATTTTTGCAAAAACTATATATATGGACATAATTAGGTAAAATTAATTATGCTTATATTTGTGGCATGCTTTACAGTTTACAAAGAACTTCTTTAATCACAAATATCCTTAATTCTAAGTTTTTGCAAAGTTGAATTTCACAATGAAACAATGGAAATTGAATGAATAGCAAAATAAAGATTTTTCTTCCAGACTTTTTTGCCATTTCTTTAATTTCCTTGTTTTTCTGCATAAGACAGTATGGATATCCTTAAGTTATCTTTTGAGGTAGGCATTTGAGACCCACACAAAGCAATGTGTAATTGCTTTTTGGCCCATGGAATTTGTGAGGATCCCTGCTGAGAGGGTCTATGAGTGCAGTATTCTGAAAAGAGCATTGAAATCCCAGTTAGGGCAGGACTCATTTCCATTTGACCTGAAGCATGTTACTTCATCTTTGTTACCCAGTTCCCTCCTCACTATATGAGATATAAAACCTACATTTCAGGGTGGTTATGAGAACCAAATGAGCTATTGTTTATAAAGGATAGTGCTTGGTACAGAATAATAGTTTTGTAGTAGTTGCAATTCAGTTAAATAGAGGTTGGCAATAGGATTAGTTCAAGACAAGTCCAGAAACCAGACCAAAATGGAAGTTTCTTGGGGAGATAGAGGTAAAGAAACATCACTCTCTCATTCCTTCAACTGGTTTAGAGGGGTGAAGACTCATCCTGGCAAAGTCAGCTTAGAGCAGGAAGGAGTAAGTGGGAACAGTGCAGATGGCTAGAAATTGGAGAATAGGAGAAGAGAAACTGTGAGAATAGTGAGGGAGGCCCAGATTCTTGGACAGAGAACATTTCACTCTGATTTCTGTTTTATACACTCTTCTTGTCTTGTCATGAGCACCCCTTGACAACCAGCTGTACCATATAAGCAGAATGATGTCAGAGGGCTCAACGTCAACTGCAACCACTACAGGAAGACAATGAGGGCCACCGCCTCTCAACTTTGTTGAGAAGATACAATGGTCCAGGAATGAACTGAAATTATAAAAGGAGAGAATTAAATATTTTCAGTCTGCTGAGATACAATAAAATGCACAATCAAACCATTTATAAAACAATAAAGAAAATCAAATATTGCCTTTTTGGAAACACTCTTCTTAAAAACAAACAAACAAATAGAAGGTTGTGAAGCTACCACAATTCAGGCACCTTTAACATCTGTTGAGTGAGTGGGTGAGTTCTACCTAAAGATTGTCTTTTTCAGAATCAAACCAGGTTTTCTATAATGTCCAAAGCCAGGGATGCTCAAAAGGAACCATTTGATAAGAAGCTGAAAAGCCATGTTTTCCAACACCTCCTATCTCATAGTGACTTACCCATTTCTGACTTTACTGAAGAACTGATTTTGATTACTCATTCCCCATTAGAAATGGTAGCCCCACCACTTCTTCAACATATACATAAATAAAGTTTTGAGTCCTTATTTTTCATATATGTACATATATATTTATATTTCCAATATATTGGAAAACATGCCTTAGCTATCTTCATTAATACATGTATTTGGTAAGCCCTATTTTGCTCACTGGCTTATGTATTATGAAATCTCTGTTGTTATATGTGAAAGCTTTATAGAAGCAGGAGAGCTTTACCTATGAACAGCTTAGGTCAAGATAGGCAGTAAGTCCCTGTATTTGAAATTCCAAAATTTCAATATATTATTGATCACTAATGCCACCTCATGGCAGCAAGCCAAGAATATAAACATTGTTCAAATCTATGACCATTTATAAGCTGCCATGAGAGGAATCTCCTGGCTTTATGTTCTGGTTCAGTGATCTGTCTGAGTGTTTCTGCAAGCACCATACTTTTAATTGTCTTTGCTTTAGAATATATTTTAATATGTTATAAGGAATTTCAGCCAGCCTGCTTTTATTTTTCATCCATAGGTTTTTCATCATATTATTTTCAGATGAAGCTTTGAAAACTGTATACCAGGCTCTAGAAAACAACCCTACTGGGGTTGTTATAGAAATTCCAATTTATCTATATATAATTAGTTCCAAGCATTTAAAATGAAACTTTTTGAAAATTGTACCTTCTCAATTTTAGTTTCAATGACAACCAACATATTTTGTTGACAATAGTAGAAATGTAATATATATTTGACCAATTTGGCATTTAAATTCAAAACCTCTGTTATAAAGTTTCTGGATACTAGATACATGTCCATGCATCAGGCAAAACACTCTTTCCTGGAGCTCAAGACCAATAATCCTGAACTTTTATCATGTTCATCATTGATACACCACTTTAGTTTGCCAAAGGGCTGCCAATGCAAAATATCAGAAATTGGTTGGCTTTTATAAAAGGGATTTATTTGGGAGTAAACGCTTACAGTTCCAAGTCTGTGAAAAGTCTATCTCAAGGCACGATAAGAGGTGCTTTCTCACCAAAGGCACCTGCCTCATGGTGAAGCAAGATGGCTGTCAACCTTTGCCAAGGTCTCTGCCTTCTCCTCCAGAATCTACCATCATCTCCTAGAGCTCAACTGTGGGTAACTAGGCATAAGGCTTGTCTCTTACCAGGCCTTCACTCTCAGGCTCGGCAGCTTCACTTTCTCCCTGAGTTCATCAGGAAGCTATAAGGCATATGGCTTATCTCTCCCTGGGTCTCAGCTCTTTGAGCCTCTCCTTTTTCTCACATGGCAGGATCAAATACTGTGGCTCCTTTTCTCTGTCTCTCTCTCTCTCTCTCTCTGTGTCTAATCAGACTGAGCAAGAGGCCAGAGGCTCAACCTGAGTCACGCTTCACTGACTTAGTCCAATTGAAAGGGTCTCATGCCCACAGGAATGGATTAGCTCACAAACATAATCTTTCTCTTTTGGGGATTCATAAAATAATTTCAAACTGCCACATATACCCACATTGGCTATCTTCCTTTCTGTAGTAGGTTCTAATTACACACTAAATTATTTCCACCTAATCCAACAATTTTTAGTCAGTCCAGAAAATGAGTTCCATAATTTCTTTGCCTTTACTTACTCAAATACCGGAGCAGACTTCATGCTAGAATGGGATCATTGAAACATGTCCTCCATAATGAAATAATAGGAAGTCCCATTTCTATTTGAGATTTGGACTTTCAGAATATTCAGGGCCTGTGTAGGTCTTTTGCCCACCCAAACCCCAATTGAGCATAGTCCTCCAAATCTCTTCTGCCCATATACCTCCCACAAACATATAGTCAGTGATGCCTCCATGGCATCTAAAACTCAGATATCATAGAGGTTTTCTTATCAAAATCAGCAAGATTTAGAAAGTATTTTCTTTTATAATTTGTATTAAAATAAGTTTTCCTTAGAAGTAGCATATGATTTCTGAGCAAATTATCATTAGAATGCTTTAGAATTCTGCTTTGCCTTTGGAGTGAAATATTTTGTTATTAATGATTAAGAACTATTTTTCAGAAAATCTCACATTGCCTTCCTTCTTCTCTCCCTCCATCCTTCCCTCCCTCCCTCCTTTCCTCTCTCTCTTTTTCCTTCTTCCTCCCTTTCTTTCTTTCTTTCTTTCTTTCTTTCTCTCTCTCTCTCTTTCTTTCTTTCTCTCTCTCTCTCTCTTTCTCTCTCTCTCTCTATTTCTTTCTTTCTTTCTTTTTCTAAATGTACTCTTCTCTTTCCTAAAACCCCACAATCTGTCTCTGGAATGTAGGAAAAAACATTTTCCAATATTCTTTTTCAGTTTTTTACCACTGAGATTTCTAGTAAAGAAGGCTTGTAAATAAAGGGAAAGTAATGGGGCTGGAAGAAAATTTCTCAGACCCTCTACAGAGAGAAGAATACAAATGTTCTCTTTGGCACCTGGTAGCAAAACATACTATGCCCCCTTCTGTGGGAACTTTGGAATTGTCCAGTTTCTGAAGGTCACATGACGTACTGATTGACTAGCTCTTGGCCAAATTTTAAGTGAAATAATTATTCATTTTACAAAATGGATTTTTCCTTACACCTGACATCTGTGTAGAATTTTAAAATTTTCTAAGGACATATCTAGTTGGGTTTTGAGGCATATAGAGACAGATATTAATAGACTTCATTTCAAAATGGAGGTAACTTAGGTGGAAACATTTACTTGATGCTATGCAGATAGTCAGTCACAGAGCCAAGGCCAAATCCCTGATGCTTATGAATTTTATTAATATTTAAAACCTAGAAATAAGCATACGTTTGTTTTCTGTTTTCACTTCAGTAACAAATATTCTTTGAATATTTAATATATTGCAGGCACTCTTTTAGGCAAGAGAAATAGAATTTCTTCCTTTTAAGAATATATGATGTGGCTGAAAATGTAATATGCAAGAGAAGTTAACTAACAATAACCCGCAATAACTGAGTGATACGGAGATCCTGCCACAGGACTTCGAAAATGCATCTAGAATATTAGGTTCTGTATTGATCAACAAAACTTCATGGAAGAAATCAAATTAAAATTGATTATGGAAGGATGGGTGGAATCTGGATAGGAAAAGCAGAGAGTATATTCCAGAGAATTGCTATGAATAAGGATATATCATAATTAAATTTGCTTACAAAAATAAAACAAGTTTGTTAAAAGGCATTATTGAGCATTATAGGGTTAGGCTGGGGCCAAATTATGGAGAAGGTATAATGTCTGACTAAAGATTTTGGAGAGTTTTCTGCAAGCATTTGGGAGCCATGCAAGTTTTATGAACACAATAGTAACACAACCAATACTATTATGTATATGCCTTTATGAGGTTGAAGATTGCAACAAGGAGGGACAGCAGGTGTTGTGATATGACAACCCGACTTTCAATTCTGCTGTTAAAATTTTTGTATGGCTGTTGCTTTGGGGGAAGGCATGGAAGGACAATGCTCTGAAATAGATATTTAGCAATAAGGATCACTTCCACAATTTCAACGCTATTAATAGTAGGGATATGAGTGTAAAATTAATCACTGCTTGAGATGATTGCAGTGAAAGTGTCTTTGTGGTAGAGACAGGTTTCAGATAGCGCAAGAAGAGCAAAAGAACTTTCAAAGGAATTAAGGCTAAACAATTTTTCCATTGTGGGACCATATATGCCACCAGAGTTTCCAGGGAAATTGTTTTGAAAGATGAGAAGAGGTGGAAGGTGTATCATATTATTGGACACGGAGAGCTATATTTTCAGAGAATAGAGAAAGGGGCAATACTTCCTTACTTGTTTTGTGAGGCCAGCATATCCCCAAACCAAAGCCTCTCTAAAAGAAAATGGCAGAAAAATATCTCTCATGAACTTAGATACAAAATTTATTTAAATTATTAAATCAAATACAATAAAATATAAGAAAGATTATACAGCACAGCCAAATGGTCAGTTTAACATTCAAAAAAATCAAAGTAATCATTACCTTAACAGAATAAAGGAGAAAACATCAACTTTTTTCCTTGTTAGTATCTTGACTTTTCTTAGACATTTGCTCTTTCATGAAACTTCTATAATTAGATTGACATGTTCTATACTAAAAAACAAAACCAAAAACAAAATTCTGTTGAAATTTTGGTTGGATTTGTATTGAGTCTAGAGATTAACTTTGGGAGCCATGCCATCTCTATAACATAGAGTCTTCCAATCTGTGACCATGGTATAGCTCTCTGTTTAGGCCTTTTAAATG
>JAQZBX010008350.1:0-48284 GCA_029593785.1 Cabassous unicinctus
GTAATTTTTTTTTTTTTTTTGGTAGTATCATCTTTGGGAGGGTTTTGATGACTGTTTCAATCTCTTCATATGTGATTTGGTTTGTTGAAGCTAGAAATCAATAATGGATGGAAAAAGGGAAAATTCATAAATAAGTGGAGATTAAACAATACTCTCAAATAATCAGTGGGTCAAAGAAGAAATTGCAAGAGAATTCAGCAAATATCTTGAGACAAATGAAAATGAGAAGATAACATATCAAAACCTATAGGACACTGCAAAGGCAGTGCTGAGAGGAAATTTATAGCCCTCAATGTTTACAGTAAAAAAGAAGAAAGAGCTAAAATTGAAGGTCTAAATGCACATCTGGAGAAACTAGAAAAAGAACAGCAAATTAATCCCAAACCAAGCTAAAGTAAGGAATGGTAAAGATCAGAGCAGAAATAAATGAAATTGAGAACAAAAAAACCAATAGAGAGAATCAACAAAACCAAAAGTTGTTTCTTTGAGAAAATCAACAAGATCCACAAACCCTTAGCTAGACTGACAAAGAAAAAAGAGAGAAGATGCAAATAAATAAAATCAGAAATGAGAGGGGGACATTACCACTGACCCCGAAGAAATAAGAGAGATCATAAGATGATACTATGAACAACTGTATGCCAAAAAAACTAGACAATGTAGAGGAGATGGACAAATTCCTAGAAACATACAAACTACCTATACTGACCCTAGAAGAAATAGATCTCAACAAACCAATCACAAGTGAAGAGATTGAAATAGTCATCAAAAACCTCCCAAAGATGAAAAGCCAGGGACCAAATAGCTTCACAGGTAAATTTTACCAATCATTCAAAGATGACCTAATATCAATCTTGCTTAAGATCTTCCAAAAAATTTATAGGAAAGAACACTACCAAACTCATTCGATGAGGCCAACATCATCCTAATACCAAAACCAGATAAAGATACTACAAAAATAGAAAATTACAAATATCTCTAATGAATATAGATGCAAAAATCCTCAACAAAAAACTTGCAGCCAGAATCTAAAACCACATTAAAAGAATTATACACCACTATCAAGTGGGATATGTAAGAGAGATCCAACACAAGAAAATCAATTAGTGTAATAAACCAC
Organism: Cabassous unicinctus; assembly: GCA_029593785.1. NCBI lineage: Eukaryota > Metazoa > Chordata > Mammalia > Cingulata > Chlamyphoridae > Cabassous > Cabassous unicinctus. The sequence goes on from JAQZBX010008350.1 coordinate 1,121, forward strand.
ATTGAAAAATTGAAGAAGAAAAATCACATGAATCTCTCAACTGATGCAGAAAAGGCATTTGACAAAATACAGCACGCTTTCTTGATAAAAACACTCCAAAAAATAGGAATAGAAGGAAGATTTCTCAATATGGTAAAGTGCATATATGAAAAACATATAGCTATCATAGTACTCAATAGTGTAAGACTGAAAGCTTTCCCAGTGAGATCAGGAACAACACAAGGATGCTCACAGTCACCACTATCATTCAATACTGTGCTAGAAGTACTAGCTTGAACAATTAGGTTAGATAAAGAAATAAAAGGTACCCAAATAGGAAAGAAAGAAGTAAAACTTTCACTATTTACTGATCGTATGATTCTATATCTAGAATCTCTTGAAAAATCCACAACAAAGCTACTAGAACTAATAGACAAGTTTAACAAAGTGGTATAATACAAGATTAATATGCAAAAATCAGTAACGTATCTATACACTACTGACATGCAATCTGAGGAGGAAATCAGAAAAAAATTCCATTTATGATAGCAATTAAAACAATTAAATATTTAGGAATAAACTTAACCAAAGACATAAAGGACCTGTAGTCAGAAAACTACAAAACATTGCTAAAAGGAACTGAAGAAGACTTAAATAAATGGAAGGACATTCCGTGTTCATGGATTGGAAGACTAAATATCATTAAGATGTCAATTCTACCCAAACTGATTTACAGATTCAATGCAATCCCAATAAAAATCCCAACAGCCTTTTTTGCAGAAATGGAAAAACCAATTATCAAGTTTATTTGGAAGAGTAAGGGTCCCTGGATAGCCAAAAATGTCTTTTAAAAGAAGAATGAAGTTGGAGGACTCTCACTTTTGGACTTTAAAACATATTACCTAGCACAGTGGTAAAAATAGCATGGTACTGGCATAAAGACAGACACATTGACCAATGGAACCAAATAAAGAACTCAGAAATAGACCCTCACATCTGCAGTCAAGTGATTTTTGACAAAGTGGTCAAGCTTTCCCAGCTGGGCCAGAAGAGCCTATTCAACAAATGGTGCTGGGAGGACTGGATATCCATAACCAAAAGAAAGAAAGAAGACTCCTATCTCACACCTTATATAAAAATTAATTCAAAATGGATAAAGGACCTAAATATAAAAGTGACAACCATAATACTCCAAGAAGAAAATGTAGGAAAACATCTTCATGATCTTGTGGTAGGCAGTAGTTTCTAAAACCTTACACCCAAAGTACGAGCAACAAAAGAATAAATAGATAAATGGGACCTCCTCAAAATTAAACACTTTTGCACCTCAAATGACTTTGCCAGAAGAGTGAAAAGGCAGCCGACTCAATGGGAGAAAATATTTGGCAATCACATATCTGATAAAGGTTTCATATCCATGATATACAAAGAGATCATACAATTCAATAAAAAGACAAACTACCCATTTGAAAAATAAGCAAAAGACTTAAAAAGACAATTGTCCAAAAAATAAATACAAATGACAAAGAAACCCATGAAAAAAATGTTCAACACCTCTAGCAATTAGGGAAACGCAAATCAAAACTACAATGAGATATCATTTCACACCTATTAGACTGGCCGTAATTAAAAAGTCAGAAAATGGTAAATGTTGGAGAGGATGTGGAGATATAGAAATGCTTATTCACTGTTGGTTGGAATGTAGAATGGCGTAGCCACTATGGAGGACTGTTTGGCAGTTCCTAAGGAAGTTGACTATAGACTTGCCATGGGACCTGTCAATACCATTACTATGTATTTACCCAGAAGAACTGAGAGCAGAAACCCAAACAGACATCTGCACACCGATGTTCATAGCAGCGTTATTCATGGTTGACAAATGTTAGAAACAATCCATTAACCAATGAATGGATAAACAAATTGTAGTGTATACACATGATGGAATATTATGCAGTGATAAAAAGAAATGAAGTTGTGAAGCATATGACAACATAAATGAACCTGGAGGACGTTATGTTGAGTGAAGCAAGCCAGACACAAAAGGACAAATACTGTATGATTGTGCTATTATGAACTAAGCATACTGTGTAAACCCATGGAGTTAATTATTAGAATATAAGTCACCAGAATATAGAAGTCAGGTAGAGAATGGAAAGATGAGGTTTAATCTGTGAAGAATTGTTAAAAAGGTTGTTTGTAAATCTTTGGAAATGAACAGAAAAGGTTAAAGCATATCATGGTGTTTGTAACCAGCAGTGCTATTGTATGGGTATGACAGTGATTAAAAAGGAAAGTCTAAGGTAATGTACATTACTAAAAGGAAAGCTAAAAGCTGTAACGTGGAACTGTATAAGATAGTAAAACCTCATGTAAGACACAAATGTGGGTGATATTGCATATAAAAGACTGTTTTTACAAAATATAAATACAAATATGCTAGAGAGAAGGAAAAAGAATAGCAGCTATGTATGCCAGGTGAGGCATAGAGAAATTGAGAGGTGATGAGTTTTGTTTGTTTGTTTATTGTTCATTATTATTTTTGGGATAATGAAAGGGCTCTGGGAGTGATTGGGGTGATGAATGCACAAACATGATTACACTGAATACCACTGATTGTCCTCTTTGGATGGATTTATGCTTTACTAATTTGTATCAATAAAGTTGAAAAAAATGCTTTAGAAAAGAAAAATATGAATGTACAAAATAAATTAGAGAGATGGGAAAAAAAATTTCCCTCTCAACACTTCCTTCACTGCATCCCTTAAGTTTTGATATGTTGTATTTTCATTTTATTTCACCTCAAGGTGTTTTGTAAGTTTGCTTCAGATTTCCTCTTTAACCCATTGGTTGTTTAAGTGTATATTGTGTATTTTCCATATATCACTGATATTTCCATTTCTCTCTCTGTTATTTATTTTTAGCTTCTTTCTGTTGTTGTCATAAAATACACATTGTATGATTTCATTATTTTTAATTTATTGAGACTTGTTTTGCATCCTAACATATGGTCTATCCTGGAGAATGATCTATGTGCACCCGAGAAGAATGTGTATTCTGTTAGTGTTGGATGCAGCATCCTACATATGTCTGTTAGGTCTAGTTGGTTTAGGGTATCATTTAAGTATTGTATTTCCTTATTGATCTTCTAACTACATGTTCTATCCATTGTTGAAAGTGGTGTATTAAAGGCTCCAGCTGTTAATATAGAACTGTCAATTTCTGCCTTCAAATCTGTCTACCTCTATAGTTTCTTACATTCCTTTTGTTATCTCAAGTTGCTTTTACCTGGAGGGCAAATTCTGGGAAGAGGGGCATGCCAGGGAAGACTTTCCCAAGTCAGTATTTCACAGCCAAAACAGAGTCAGGCTGTGACTCTGCCCCATGAAGGGGGCACAGACCGAACCCAAAGTGCCCTGGGGAAAGGATCAGGAAGGATGCCAAGAGCTTCTCTAACAGCTCCCCAAAGCTGAACTTTCCCAGCCTGCTCAGCAAATGCAGCCTTTCAACTAATGGTCCCCACAAACCCTGAGGAAGTACAGTGCCTTTAAGTCTTCACCACCACTGCCTCTGCCTGGGGACGGTTGAAACACTGGCTCCTGCTGCCTTTGTGTGGGTGGGTTGAAACAATAGCTGCTCTCAGAGCCAGGCCCCCAACAATGTGAAGTCACTAATCAAAAACAATGATCCGTGGTCAGGTTGTGCCCACCCCTGGTCTTGAGGAAGAAGATTTTTATGTGCTTTTCTGTCACTAGAAGCTAGCCAGGGGTTGGACCCCACGGCAATCTGCAGCAAGAGTGGGTGATGGGCACCAGTTGCCACCACACAAAGAAAGCAAATTACTGTTCTTTACCATAATTCAGCCTCTTCCTACTGCTCTTCCCTGGATGCTGTAAAGTGTTCTTCTGGCCTCCAGAGTTTCAGAGTAGTTGAGCAGATGTTGCTGCCTGTTTATTTGTTGTTTTGGTGGAAGGATTGAGTCCCAGAGCTCCCTTCTCTATCTTCCCACAATCCTCCCTCAGCCAGAGTCTGCTCTTATATTTATAAAGCTTTAATTGCCAAAGGCAAAGTTAGCTTGGTATCACATGTACCTTCCTGAGACCTGGCAACCTGGGCCCTTGGCAATATTGAAGGCCTGTTCTGCTCTGGCCCTCTCCCAGTCACACCCTCCCCATGAAATGAGGAGTCCAAGAGGTCCAAAGACTTGCCTACCCAGACCTGTCTCCCTCCTTCTAGACCATGCTCCAATTTCCAGGAGCTTTCTACCCAAACAAGAAGACTCCCACTCCCAAGGCCTGCACAGCCCTCTTCTCCCAGTCCATCCTCCTTAGCCAGGCCATGTCTCCCCACCCAGTGTGCAAACCCCTAGACCAAGCATAGCCAGGAGATGACCATTTGCAGGGGATATAGAGCTTATACTTCCAGTCATGGAGTCCTTGTGCATTTACTGACAACCCCCTGAGATGTGGGATGGAGCCAAGGAGACCAGACAGGGGCCGGTTCCCTTATTCATACTCTGGCCCCAACCCTGCAGGTGTCTGGGGCTATCTTGGTATCAAAGCCTTCAACTGATAGATGGGGATGATAAAGTTCCTCTCTAATGAGTGACTCTTCTGGCCAAAAATAAGAGCAAAAATTCTCCTCTTCACATGGTTCCAACTGCAACAAGATGATGTTTCTCTGCAGTTACATTTTCCTGCTCCCATTGTAAATTAATTTTATTAGAATGGATTTCCAGATCAGACAGAGCTGTAGATTCCCTTGTTGCCTAAGCACATCTCTCAGGCCCCCTTGTTCCCAGGCTGTCGGCTTTCTATGAGATAAGAGTCACCCTTCAGCCTCTCTCTTCAGTCACAGGTCATCAAGCACACCATGGAAATTGATTATTCTACTCACTTCAGCTGGGAGGCAATAACTGTCCATCAAAATGGCTATTGCCAGCAGCAATCACTTTGTAAAGGGACTAGGCACTTCTAAAAAAATTTTAACTTGAACATAACATATTTTCAGCAGTTAAATAGTAGCTTTCTCCATAAGAGTACTTCTTTTTACAAGTACTTTAGAATCTATTATCTCCTTTTATTCTCTTAACACCTCTGTGAAGCAAGTAGTTGAAGAAACAGAATCACAGAGTGGTTTGGGGATTTGGCTGTGGCCACTTACTAGTTCTATATCTTGGTCTAGACCCACTTCTGATTATTCTGGCACACCATTCAAATCCTGACCCCTTATCTGTCTTCTGAATCCTTACTTCTCTACCAGGGCATTCTCGATTTCTTAGGACCTTTCATTTATTCTCTCTTCCTTTTTGGAGCTGCCACTTCAATATTACCTACTTTAGAATGAAATAAATGGAGACACTATATGTTTTCCAGTGAAACATCATGTCTGTTCAGCCATTCAACTAATGCTTATTGAATGCCTATTATGTTCCAGGCACTGTATACCAAGTATACACAAAACAGTTAATATACCTTCTCTCATGGACCTTACATTCTAGGGGAGGGGAACAGTTGATGAACTAGAATATACATAAATGAACAAAAGGGTAGTGGATGCTGTCTCTGGCCGACGCATATGCCCTCTGCATTTACCATACTCATGCATGCTAGTTCAAGGCTTCCCCCTGTAAGCACCTGTGACTTTCCTCCTAAGACTTGCTCTAGCATGCCTGGCCCTCATGCAGGGCAGGCCTGAAATGCTGGGACTTGATGACCCTGGCAGCAGCCCTCAACTGATAACAGATTAGAGTTAGTGGATAAATAGCCCACCTTCCTCTCTGCTTGGGTGGGATGACTTTGGAGCATGTTCTGCACTGTCATCCAAAGTTCCCCAGTGGAAAAAAGCCCTGTTTGCTCATGTAGTTCCTTGATCATTAAAGTACCCTGTATTAGCTTCCTTTGTTTCCCATACTTACTTCAACACTCCCCCATCAGTTACTTCCAAGGATCACCTCCCAGAAAAACTACTTGCACCCAAACCCTTGTCTTGGAGCATTTCAGAGAGTGATAAATTAAGAAAATAAAACAGTGTATTGTGAAACAAAGAGACTGAGGGAAGAGGTGGCAATATTAATCTAGGTGTTGTGGGAAGACTGAAGAAGGAGGCAATGCTTGAGTTGAGGTGGTAGTTGAGTTGAGATCTAAATGATGAGGAGGTACCTGCAGGTGGAACATGGTGATCTGAGCATTCCAAGGAGAAAGACTAGCAAGTGGCAAGACCCTGAGGCTGAAGGAAGCTCAAGACAAGAGTGGTTGAGCAGAGTAAGCCAAGGAGAAAATGGTATAAGATGAGGTCAGAGAACTGAGAAGGGGCCATGGCAAGGAGTCTTAGTATAAGGATTTTACACTAAGTACAATGGGAAGTGTTTTAGTTTGCCAATGGGCTGCTAAGGCAAAGTACTAGAAATGGGTTGGCTTTTATAAAGTGGATTTATTTGGAGGAAAAGCTTACAGTTCCTAGGCTGTGAAAAGTCTAAACTGAGGCACCATAAGAGGTGCTTTCTCACCAAAGTCAGCTGCCACATGTTGAAACAAGATGGCTACTGATCTCTGCTGAGGGTTAACAGGGCTTGTCTCTTTGCAGGATTCCTCTGTCAGTCTTTTCTGCCTGCATTCTTCCTGTAGGCTATTGGGCAGATGGCTCATCTCTCCCCGGGCCTCAGCTCTTTGAGCCACTCAGGAGATTCTCTCTTCTTGAGCTGCTTGGTGGGCCCAGACTCGTGGGGCCTTTGCACTTAAGCAATATTCTAGTCCTATCTCAAATGGCAGGGTCAAAATGGTGGCTTCCTTCTCCTGTATCTGTGCGTGTGTCTCTCTCTGTGTGTCTGCATTTTTATCAGACCCAGCAAGAGGACAGAGATGCAATGTGAATCACGCCCCATTGATGTAGTCCAATCAAAAGTCCCAAATCAATCTTATCAAATAATCTAATCAAAGTCCCCTCAACTGAATTTAATGCATCAAAGGGTATCACACTCACAGGAATATATTAGTTTAAAAACATAATCTTTCTCTTTTGGGGATTCACCAAATTCAAGCTGCCACAGGAAGGTCACAGAGTGCCATGGTCTGATTCACTTTTTTGAAAGGTCATTCTGGTTACTGAGTAGTTTCTGTGCCCTCCATTCCAAAACCATGCAGTATACAAAACTAGGCCCATGGCATTCCTTATTTAGACAACAGAGGAAGAGTCAATTTCAGCAAAAAAAAGATGTGACTGGAGAATTTTCCTATGGTTAACAGGGAATCTTCCAAACCTCTACCCCTTTACCCTGCACCTCAAAAAAGTGTTCATCAAGCCTGCTGTGAAGAAAGTTATGGGATGTGGCACACTATTACCCCCAAATCAGCCTCAAGTAGCAATGTACATCACACATAAAAGTTTAGAGAATTCAGTCCTTCCTCCAATCAAATCATTCTGCATTAAAAAGAAAAGATATCTTTTGCTAATAGGAAAGATGAAGGTCAACCTATCTGACCATCTTGCTCCTGATTTCAAAAACTCATGCTTTTAAGTATTCACTGCTATTAATGGTGCTGTACTAATGCATATGCCTCCTTATAGGAACTGCTTTGTCACTTTGTTATTTAATGTGGATGCTATAGAAGCAAAGGTTAGACTCTTGTACCTTTTAGGGGCAAAGAGATGAGGCTAGTTAGGCTAATGCTTGACAAGGAGGCAGAATAAATTAGTTTCCCCTCTCTGAAATGTTCCTATGTCAGCTTCTGGGGGTTAGTCACTATTTTAGCTCAGCTAATGCTGCCAAGAACAGAATATCAAATGAGATGCAGAAAAGTTTGCTTCAAAAGCACTGCTGTGAGCTCAACTATCTTGATGCCTAGTCATACAGTGCCTGCTAGTCCATTATCCTGCCCATAAAGGTTGATTCCATTATTCACAGGAGTTATTTCCTAGGAGGCAGATCATCTTGTGGGAAAGCGTGTTACTAAATCCCTTAATCCAAGTGCTCTTGGGAGCATGGATGTAAGCAAAACTTCTCTCAAAATTAAGCAAAAGAAAGCAATCTCCCACATTTTTTTAAAAGGAGATTTTATTTAAAAGAATGATAAAAGATTTATTCACTTTTAATTCTGGATATTTTTAGGGAAATTCGTAAAAGAAAAAAGTCGCTTCCTAATTGAAATATTTTCTGCAATTTCAGTACTCACAGCATTATCTTCTGCAGTTTGCGTGTGGTATCACTGGGTGGTGATGGAAAGTTTCATATACCTGAGATCTAAGAAGAAGTTATGTTTTTCTGGAAACTCAAGATGGTATACCTCTATTCTACATGCAGATTGAAGACTATAACTAGTGTGGTAACAAGTAAAGCTATTGTAAGCACTCCTGCATTCAAAGTCATTGTTGAGGGACAGAGATATACTTTTTAGTTGATTCTAATCCCGTAGTAGCAAAGTGGGAAATTAAATTTTGGTTTTGAACTTCTGTTTTTTGTTTTGAGTTGCATCAGATTTTTGTTTGCATTTGAATGCATCGCTTTTTTTCATTCTAAGTAATTATCCTTTTTGAAATATTCATGTAAATAACCATTTGAGTTTGTCAAGTGTGCTTGTAGAATAAAGAAAATCACTCATTCTAGTTTATATTTGTGAATAAAGTAGAAAAATATTGAGCTACAGTTTCTATATTGCTAATATGCCTAAGCATACTAAAAAAAAAAACTATGTGGGATTTATTCATTCAGTAAATTTTTATGGGGCACCTATTCTGTGCCAGACAAAAACCCCCACCTATCGGTGAGGAAAGACAAGCCAATCAACAAGCCAGTATGTTTATGTCAGAGGCAATAAACACTAAGGAGAAAAATTACACTGAGATGGGAAACAGGGAAGGCTAAGGGAAGTGGGACAGTTATCTTAAGTAGGAGTGAGGAAAGCTTCACTGATGAGGTGGCATTTAAGCAGAAACATGAAGGCAAATAAATGAGCCATTCCTAAATCCAGGAGGAGCATATCAGGAAGAAATAATGGCACGTGCGAAGATCCCAACGCAGGAGTGCATTTGAGGTGTGTAAAGAATATCATGGAGGAAAGCATGGCTGATGCTGAGTGAGCAGAAGGAAGAATACTTGATGACAGAGAAGTAGTGAGCAAAAAGGTAGGGCAGACCATGTAGGGCTTTGTAGGTGGTTGTCGAGAACTATTAATCAAGTATGTGCTGTAAGCCAGGCACTGAGGATACAGCAGTGAACAAGGCAGCTAACAGGACAGTTTCTTGATCTACAGAGTTTATTTCTAGTACACATATACACACACACACATACAACCTACTTCTCTTCTTCCCCCTTTCCTAATCCTTCCTCCAGAGACTTCGCAATGGTTCCCCAGTCAGTAGAAAAAGCAAAGAAGGTTCCACGGGAAATAAAATTGATTGCCCCTCATTTTGTCCTGAACGTAGCTGACCCTGACTCTCGTGGCCCACAAGGAGGTAATGCAAGGCATCAATTGTATTTTGCCAGTAACAACAGCAAAACACACATGAATATCAAAAATCTCTGTTTGTTAAAACAAGAAATACTTAGCAAAATGAAAACAAGCTTCAAATACAAAAATAATGCTTCTTTGGAGCCACATTTTAATAAGTAAACCTAAAGCCTGAGATACAGACCATGTCTAATATCTCCCATGACTGCTGGTCATCCTCTTTATAATTCTCTCTCATTTTAAATTTTACCTTGGAAGGAAGCCATTACTCTCTGCTCTAGCTTGTTCCTTAGTTTGGGTATGGATTCTAAAACCTTCAACATTTCTGCTTTGTTCCTTTCAGGAGCAAATTCACCTGCCACCCTCTGATGTTCTGGAGATGACTAGCACTGCAGGCTCAGGACCACTCACCACTCACACCTAAAAGGGCAACCTGGAGAAAGGCAGCCAGCACACAACCTGTGCCTGTGTCACTGGCTCTCTAGGGCCATATTTGGAATCTCAGGAACCACCACAATCCAGATTTCCTGGACACCACAGTGCTGTGTGCTCTTCACTGCCACAGCTGGCCTTCCTGAAATGACCTCTTACCTACCCAGACGTTTAGCTGTACTCACCCACAACACCACCATCACAATATACACTTGGCTAACAGAGCCCTGATGCCACCTGTAGATATTAACTAATAGCTTATCTCTCAGTTGTACGACTTTCTCTTATTCCCTCTGAGGATCTTTTCTCCAGAAGCTTCTGGAGTTCATGCCCTGCCTCTTCATCCTTTGTCCGCAATACAAGCCACTGACTTCCTGCTGGGAACTGGGGGTGGACAGGGGTGGGGAATGGGGTTGAGCAGAGGCTGTTCTTCACCACTCCCCAAGAGCAGCAGAGCACTCCCACCCTGCCCATCTACTTTCTTGCAAAGGCTCAGTGGCTTAATCACTGCATAATGACTGAGGTTAATTAATTAACTGCCTCTGGCCTGGTTGCCCCTTGCAACTGACTTTGGCTCATAACTAAATCCTGGCTAGAGATATTTCTCAAAGATTTTGTTAGCTTTTGCCAGAAGAGAAATTTGATGAGAATTTAGAGCAGAAAATTAACTGGTTGTAAGAGAAACTTTTTCCATTGATGAAAATCTCTGAATCTCCATCAAGTCCTCATTACTAAAGATCACAGTAAGAAAGCCCCTGGTAACACAATGTTCTACCAAATTAAAGATACAAACACCCAGTGACCTTTAAATCAATCAAAATTCCCCTCCTTGAAGGGCCTTTGAATACCAATATGAGCTAAACCAAGGGATCTGGCCTGGGAATGACAAAGCATTCACAGTCCCCCCTGGCCAGGTTCAGCCTCGGACGTAGCACCCTGATCCACACCCCAACCAGCAGGCCCATGCTCTCCTTTATGGAAATCACACTGTGCCGCTGTGAAAACTGTTTGTGCCTTTTCCAGCCCATTAATCTCTCTGTATTTAAGAGGAACAGCACTTCCATCTCTTAGATTAGATTTTGTTCATTAAACCCTCATCTCACTTCCCAACCTGCCAGATTTTCATCAGTAGAGACCTGGGATACAGACACCACCACCCATTCAGCACAACATCTTGGAATTTACAGTTTTGTTTTACAAAACCCTCTGTTGACAGTCTCTCTTACCTATGTTGGCCTAGTAAAAGATTAAATATAAATGGATGCTTTCTAAAGCATTTTGAATGTATCCTTCTTGGCTTAAAGCTTTACATATAAATTATTTTCATTTTGCAGAATACTCATAATCATACCTAATATGTACAAATTGAAGAATCCACATTTTTGTTTGTTTTTACTTATAACTACTGAAAGTTACCATTCGTTAACTTGCTTTTTTTTCTTTTCATTTCTTGAGGACAGAAAAACACATGATGGTTTGGGAACATACTATTTAAAAGGCTTAAAGAAGAATATTTTTGATGATCAAATCATATTAAGCCAGAAAGGAGGCATTAAATGGGAAAGCCTGAACCCTTGGTGGGAAACAGCATGGCCCTCTTGTCCATTCCGTTCACTAGGGTGTCACCTCCACAATTAAGGGAAGGCTGGGCAGCAAGGAAATATTAAATGGTTCCAGTGGGGTGGCTGGGCAACAGCAAGCCCTATGGGCAGCCCTCAGGAGTCCGTTCATCTAAGTCATGAGACATGGCCAACCAAAGAACTGGGCCAGCAAGGGCTCGTAGGATGAATGGCGTCTGCAGATGGCAGAAAGGACAGAGTTCTCAGTCAAGGAGAGGGGAGCAAGAATGGAGAGTTCTGCCCCAGGAGGTAGAAAGACAACCTGGATGTACGGAGCTAGGGAAAAGCCACCAGCTTTTAGATGAAGACTTGATCCAAATAAGGCAAGGTTCAGCCATGGGAAGAAGGAGTTTTAGAGGTTACAAATAATCTCTCAGCCTCAGAAAACTAACGTAGGGCTGTCCTCTGAGGAAAGTCATATGCTGGCTTAAATATTTGGAACTTGCCTGCTAATGCAGAAGTTACTCATGTCAGAGACTGAAAAATTCATATACAATTTCTCACATTTCCTGATCAGGCTGTTCTACAATGTGATTAACACTGTGATCACAATAAAAATGTTTTATTTAGTGGGTAATTGTATGTACCAGTATCTACCATTTCCAAATGTCTCCTTTTATTACCCTTGTTCAAGAAAGTCTTAATATTTAAGTGATTTACTGATCACTTAAAATGCCAGCCTAGCCATTAGGAGGTACATTCACTATACGTTGCTTAATTTTATAGTACATTATTTCTTTATAAACAGACACATTACTGTAGAATATTAATTAAACCTTTTCTCCATTATGCACTACATTCCAAAGACAACAGTGTAACCAAGTGTTACCCTGACGGATGTGCCTGTGACTCCATTTCTCGGCTCACAAAAGAAGCACACTCCCTGGGAAGTGGTGCTACTGGGACTCCATGATCAGGCAACAGACAGCTATGATTTGTGAAAGACGTACTTAATGAATAATGCATGGCAGATACACTTCAACAACCCAATTTGCTGAACTATTTAGCATCAATAACCAAGCTATAATAGAAACAGAAGGCCTTTTAGAGCTAGGTTATGAGAAGAGTTTTAATAAAATGATATCACTCCAATCATGTGCATCATATTTGCATTCAGTAGAACCTGGTGTTTAGATTGGTATGAAAAGGGAACTTTTGCAGCCGCCTTTTTGTAAGGCACTCACTCAGAAATATGTTGGCATATGGGTGCTATGTAAGGATCAGCCATTGGGGGGAGGATTTGAGGAAACACTGAGCAAGTTCTTCTCTCTGCAAATCACACAGTGCTAAAAAGGTCAAGCTCTGACTGATTTCAGAAAACCCATCTGGTTGAAAAATAATTCTAGTGAGGACCACAAAACTGCAAGCAAATTTCCTATTTACTTTGCAACTGAATGACAAGTGTTACATAAAAATTTCCTATGGAACAATATATTTTCTAACATTAATGGAAAAGAGCAAGAGTGGTGTCAAGAAACTAATCATTTGCTAAACACATTTGAATAAACTTTTTCATATTTCCCTGTTGGACTGACTCCTCTACTCCAAAATCAAAATACAAGAACAAAGTCCCATGGCCTAATACCTGTGAAACCATGAAAGTGCTATGTGCAAGATATAGAATTAGCACTATATAAAAGACAATGTATAATTTAGTACATTCCCATTGATAAGAATGAGATAACACTCACCTCAAATTTCTCAATACTAAACACACTTACATAAGCAAACTAAAGGTGTTTAAAAATATAGGATTTTATGGCTGTATCAGCAGCATTTACTGAGAGATGAGAGGTGAGGTCAACATTTAATATTAGTAGATATCTAAAGAATTAGGAGAAATTTCCTAGAGGAAAAGCCTAGTCCAGATCCCACGCTCTATATAGAATCTTCTTCCAAGTTTTATTCCAAGAACCATCTTCCAAGAGAAACATATTAAAATTCCCCTCAAACCCAGCATTGTTGTATCCTGGAAGCCTTGAAATCCATCTACAGCTCTGAAGCCTGGGAGATGACCGAGTAGGAGACTGGGCTTAGCAAATGCAACTTCTGAACAAAATTTTGCTATAGTTCAAGATCTTCCACATGTAAAGTATCTCACACCAGAGTCAGACCAAATGTGGGGAACAAGCTCTGCCCCACCAGGTGAACTATTCAGATACAAGCAGTTAGAACTTTAGAGAAAATCACTGGTTTATAAAAGTAAATTGTCCATATCATAAACAGCATTGGAACTCAGATCTGGCAGGCCCCAAAGCCCTGAAATATCAGCTCTCAGATATGACTTGATGCTAAGGGTACAAAGCGGGAACTTGCCAGGATCTCAATACTGTGGCTGAGTGAAGGATTCTCATCTGTGCTGTAATGTCATTTCAACTCCCATCTTAATAGAAGAAAAAAACATTGAAAATGTTCTGCAAACTCAATACATCCAAAACCAAACTAATGACTTTCCACTTCCACCAAAATCTGTTCTTCCTTCCATGTTTCCTCTCTCAGTGAGTAGTGCCACCACTCACCAGTTCTGCCAGAAAAAGATGTAGACCTCATCCTGGACTTTTCCTCTCCATTATCCTTGCTCTGTCTCTGTCTCTGTCTCTGTCTCTGTCTCTGTCTCTCTCTCTCTTTCTCATACACACAGACACACAGACACACACACACACACACACACACACATCATACCCAGTCCATCACCAGGTCCTGCTAATTTTACCTTCTAAATGTTAGTTGGAAATTTCTACTTCTCTGTGCCTGCTGCTACCACTGTAGTTCAGGCTACCATCACCTCCCTTGGATGACAGCCACAGCTTCCCAACTCCTCTCTCTGCATCTCCCATGGCCTCACCCCTAACTCCTTCTAGTGTACAAAATGGACATTTTTTGAAATGTAAACCTGATCAGGTCACAACAACACCCCACTTCTTCAAATGTGTCAACAGCTTCCCATTGTTAATAGGACGAAAACCAAAACTTAACGTGGCCTACAAAGCCCTCATGGATTGATCCTTTCCCACTTACCTCTCCAGACTCTCGTCAAGTTTTTCTCCCCCTATCTGTGTGTGCCAGCCACTTATGGTCTTATTTGCAGTTTTTCAGACATTCCACACTTCCTCCCATCATAGGACCTTTACAAGCACAGGGAATCCATTCAAAATATACTTTCCCACTCCCAACCAACTGGTAAAACCTATTCATCCTTCAAATCTCATTCCAAAGGCTGTATCCTCATAGAAGCCTTCCTTAAACCCCAAACTAGGATGTGCACCCTTTTTAGATACTCACATGGCATCTTGTACTGTCCCTTCATGACACTTATTAAGGTTGATAAGTCTCCATGTATTTAGGTGATTGCTTGATTCACTCTCTCCTTCACCCAGTTGTAAGAGCAAGGACTGCATCTGTGTTTCTCTCCTCTGAATGTCTAAAAAAACACAAGTTCTGAAACCTAGTAGGTGCTTGGTAAATATTCATAGAGGACAGAAGAAAAGAAGTAAGGGAAGGAGGGAGAGGAGGAGGAACATAGGGAGGACTATTCATTTGTATGCTAAGTCTTGGGTTTGACTTGGGAACTGGGGTGGAGTTAGCCAATCCAGCTGCTAAGAGCAGGAGAAGATGGGCTGGTTATGAAAAGGGCTGATATCAGCTCTGCTATACTCTCCCTGGGAATCCACTTTCTTGGCCACCTAAGTAAGCCATAATCTCCCTGAGGAGATGTTTCCTAGTATCTATCCTAGGAAACATTTTATTTGAGGTAAAATCAGAAAACAGAGAGGATCTGAGAAAACATTATTACCTTGCATTGAACTAAAACTGGCCACATTTATGCAAGCATTATCTGCCCAAGCAAGGGAACTGCAAATTACTTGGTCAAGTTAGTGCTCTGTTGCATTTTCCCATTCAGCTGCACAGCATTAACATTTTCCATGTTTCTGTATCACAGACTCATTATACAGTGTCTTCATTGATGCCATTGAATTTCTCCCTGCAGTATTAACTTTCCTCTTCCATTAATTCCTATGGAGTCTGCATGAGCTAACCCCACCTAGACTCACTCCTAACTCCCCCGAGTTCCTTTCCTAGCTCACATCTCTTCCTCTGTGATGCTGGCCCCTGCTACTGGAAGATGGCAGTGATTTTAGACTTGGTAACTCAGGTGCGGGACATAACAAGCTGCCAGTCCTGCCATGTTTGCGCCATGTCAATCCTATTTATGTGCTCAAAGGATTCCTGCAGCAGGTTAGTTACAGCTGAAATCCTGTGTTTACCACCAAAAAAAGGAATGCCCCAGTCACACTCTGGCATCAGTCGCTCCTGAGCAGTCTCTCTTGCCCAGTTCAGAGGGCCACTTAAAAAGCCATTGCCTGTGGTTTCCTGCCAGTGTGGTTAAGCAGTGCCACATTCTCCATTCTCAAAAAAGCCCATACCACTGGCACAGAGACAATCTGTCTGGGAAACAAAGAGCAAGAAGCTGCAATAATGCTGGCAGCATCTATGGCCCTTCATTTATTTACTGATTGCAGGACAAAGAAGGGCTTAGAAGAGAAGAAACCTTGCTGGAAAGTCTATTCAATCCACCCTTTAGAGTGAAAATGAAACCTCTTTGTGGTGTGCCAACATTGATCACTGACCCCAAGATCATAGCATCTGGCTCCCCACATCCACCAACATAACTTGCAGGGAGATCACTAAGAATGAAGAGAACCTACCTTCAAACTGAAATCCCATTCCAGGAATATCAGTTTGAGTGAAAATGAAATGGAACCACAGACACATAAGCTAAAATAGGTAATGCTTCTCCTGTACCAGAGGCTTGGGTATTTTCATAAGAAAGATAACACAGGATGGGAGAACTCACAGGTTTATCTAGGTGGGCCACTCCTCAGCTCTGTAGGTGAAGTTGCCAGGAAAACATATAGACTGAGTAAATGTGTCCCCACTCTACATCTGGCCTTGTAATTTGCTGCTTGCTGGATCTGGTCTCAAAAGACAAAATAGTACAAAAGGGCAGAAGCTAAAAAAAAAAAAAAAGGACCGATTTGAGTTCAATATAAGCTGGAACTAACAGAGCTGCCTAAAGGCACTGTTGGCACCCTCTAGTAGCAATGAGTTCTCCATCAGTGGAGACCTCAGAGGTGAACGAGGAGCCTCAGGGCTCTTAAGGTTCAGGATTCTGGATGGGGCACAATATCTGGCATCACTTCCCCAAAAGAAATACACTCTAAGAGGAATCAGAATCAAAAATCCCATCAAATTGTCCAAACTAGTCATCTATCCAAAGGGGAAGAAAAGAGAAACAAATACATCCTATAGAAACAGACATGGGGTGAGAAATGTTTATCAGAGCCAAAGGATAAGAAACAAGAGCCAAGGTTGAAAGTGCAGAATGAGAAGTGAAGGCAGCTAGCAGATTAAGTCGGCCATTTTGCCCAGTGTTTCAGAGGTTGAAGTTGGAGACATGCTCTGGAGATTTCAAATCTAGACTAGACAACTTCTTGCTAAGGTATTGCAAAAGAGATTTAAGCTTTGGATACCTGGTTGAACTACATCACGAGTTTTAAGCTGGGACTGCTAAACCCCTAAATTATATATCATGTTTTGTGCATATGTACTCATGTGTGCATTTTTCTAGAGAGAGAGTTGACAGCTGATACCAAATTCTAAATGGTTATGCACTGCAGTGTCAGGTAAACTTCAAAACACCTTCAAATTCCACCTACATGTCTAATAGCAAACATCTGATATTTTGAAATGGTTCACTTTTTTACTTGGCAGTATTTAATTAAAAGTTTAAATAACTGATGTTACTTCTTGATCTTTGAGGGATTCAGGGTAAAAGAATGGATAAATGTTCCTCCCAATGAATAATTATCTTTCAGGTGATATTTGGTCAGTATTTTGGTATTTTATGGAGACCAAGGAACTTAAATTTAACCTAATGCCTAGATACTAAGTCTAGTTCTGGTAGCAGGGGGCTGGGATTCGCATAGTATGTATAATAGACATTTGTCCTTTGCCCCTCGGCCTTCTTTCCCCTTTTGGTAACCATTCAGCCTTTCTTTGGGGTCCATACCCCTTCCACTCTCTAATAATGTGATAGGGGTGAGGCCACTCCTCAGTTGTGGGGTGAAGTGCCCAGTCATGAGCATCAATCTCCCTGGCCACAATCCTGGTGACCCTCAGGACATATCTTGAGAATGCTAGGACAAAGACCCTTGCTTTTGCTTTTTTGTCCTGGATTTTATCTCTGAGCTTCTAACAGGCATCTAGTAAGTATGTGAGGTCCCAGAATAGAGCCAACCCTGAAGAAGAAATCTAAGAAATGGAAAACAGGACCTAGCTCATGGTAACATGGTTTGAGTCACAAGTCAAGACATACTTGAGGCTGTATCACATCTTCCCCACTCATATGTGCCAATCATCTCCCTCTTTTCATTTAGTCAATTTGGGTTTGGGTTTTCTGTCATTTGCAAGTAAAAGTATTCTGATTAAAACAGTAGAAGAAAATGCAAAAGTACAGTTGAGTTACCATTTAGAATTCCCAGAAAATAAACCTTCTATCAAATAATAAGGCTCTCCTTATTCACACCTAAATGTGGACCTTTCTTCACAGAATTGCTCCTCTTACCCACTTTCTCTTCACTTGTGCCTTTGCTTCCTCTTCCTTCCTCTAAAAGTACTTCGAAGAGAACACAAATTCCCTCGAGAGAACATATTTCCATTTAAAACATGCTCTGAAATGCAACAAGCTCTTGAAATCATTTCACAGAAACCTTAACAAGGCAAAGCAGCAAAAGGAATGTAAAATGTGAAATGGCCACGGTTTTTAAACAGTGAGTATTCTAGTATAATGAGGAAACAGACCTCCTTCCAGTTTCATTTATCCCAAGAAGCTAAAATCAGTGTGAAAGGTAATTTCACCTTTTTCACAGAAATAAATTAATTTTTTTCATGGGAAAATAGAAATGGACTTCAGATCCTGAGACCTAATCCACTGTTTATAATTTATGAAATGATAATTCTAATGCCAATTAGCAAGTGACCAAAAATCAAACCTTGATTCCAGAAGTCTTAAAGGCTATTTATAGGAGAGACAGAAATGAAGTCGGGTAAATAAATAACCCTTGGCCTGTTGTGTTCGATGAGCTCATGGGCACTTAGTAAACTACGATTTAGCACCATCCTTTCTGTAACCACTTGGTAACATGGTTGTAACCAGGCACACGTAACGTAGTCATAACTAATTTGAAATTAGACAATCGATCAAGCTACTGCCCTATAGGAAAAGTTTTTACTGAAAACAACTAAAATAGCAATAGAAAAAGCTCAGAACAGATATGTATAGAATTCTGCATATAATGGAATTAAAAGTAGGAAGAAGGATTATTTGATAAAGTAGCTGCAAACACCAAAACACATCTGGACAGTCCTTCCAAGACGTCTTTGGGCTGAACATAATATTTCACATGAAAATAAGTATATGTAAGCCTCTAAGTATCTAAGAGTTTCCCTCAGTTGTAATATTTTCCCAAACTAACTTATAGTCATTCTAGAAGTAAATAAAAATGCACCAATTGAATGGGTTCTCAGGTTTGCTCAGGTTTATCTAGAAACACTTATTCAAATGAAATAAAGAGCTCTGACCCAGCTCACCCTGCAGTAGGCCTGTGGTCCACACCTCAGACCATGTACTTTTCTTGTTTTCTTCTTTCTTAATAAAATATTTACTTCCTTGCCTACAAAAATAAAAAAAGAGTTCATTCACCCAAGTAAATAATTAAACTCAAACATACACTGTTTTCTAAAACTCTCTAGTCCAGTTTTCTTCTATACTAAACTCATCTGCAGAACTTTTTCCTCATAAAATCATCTCACCATTTCTTTAAAAAGACTAGCTCAGAGGAATATTGGTAAGGTCTAATGGCTTAAAGCTGAAAGATTTGGCAAATTGTTGTATTACATTTTGCAACATTCTCCACTTCTTCATTTTCTATGAGTTCTGAAGCATCCAAATTGAATTCAGATTGATTAAGTTTTAAAATTTTTTGTAATAGCTTTGGAGTTAACTGGACAGCTACATCTTCTGATCAGAAGACAAACATGTACATAAGTCCCTCAGAGCAACTCTGACTATGCTTCCATGGAGATACTTGGGGTCATCTTGTTCTTTGTGCCATTTTCTGCCTAATTGAAGGCCCAAAACCCTTTGAGTTTACTAAAGTCAAAATATGATGACTGCAAGTAATTATTTCAAGTCTTTAAAAAGTACTTAATTGTGTTCAGAGTAAGTACAAAAGCATTTGAAATATTGTTCAAGAACATAAGTAGCTCTTTATATGGTTCACAAATTTACAGTCCATAAAAGAATATAAAAATTACCACTTGAGGTTTGATATGGCAATGGAAATAGGCTATTGGGAACAGGCAACACAAAAGCATTCCCAAAATGTTTGAAGCATTTAAGGCACAAAAATATGTTAATACACAAAAATACACAGAAAAAAAATCTTATTTTATAAATGAGTTTTCAAACCAAAAATAAAATGGAAATACATGAACAATAAATTTGGAGCCCAAAACACAGTTCAAATAAAGTTATTTCATTTTTAAATGCATGCATTCCTTAAGCAGTTTGTTCTGTGTAATAGCACTCACAAGTGAAACTATATTTTCTGGAAAATAGTAATAGCTAATTAAAGCTACCAGTTCACACAGCTGGTACATGAATTATTAGTGAGCTTAAGGCTTGGTAATAAGACAGCATAAGTAGCAGCTTAGCACTGTAAAATACCATAGAAATAGGAGAATCAAGGGAAGGAAAACCAGCTCTCTCCAGGAAGGGAAATAAAGTAGCCTCTACAATTGCATTTCAAATATTCATAAAGCAAGAAAACTAGACTCCTGGTAAAACTAAAAGCCAATAATATAAAAATTCTATTAATGAACATACTGATGGACCTAATGTCTAGACAAAGTAATTATTCTACAGTCAGCACAACAGATATAGGTTTTTCTTTAAATTGGTATGGCTACCTACTCATACAGATATAGGTTTTTCTTTAAATTGGTATGGCTACCTACTCATCAAAAATGTATGTTTGAAAGATTGTTTTTTACAGCATCATACAGGAGTAAGCACCAGATGAATGAGAAAAAAAAAAAAAAAAGTTAAGGCTAGACCTTTGCAACAATTGTTTAACCCCAAAATTGCCATCTGGATGGAAAATCCTGTTAAAGCTCCATTGCACCCAAAAAGAAATCTATCATTTGTAGCACAGAATGGGAAATGTATATACCCAGCAAAGCTAAGAGAGTAGTAAAACAGGACAATTAGGAATCACAAGGCTAAAAACAGCTGTCTTTCATCACTGCCTCATCTTCCAGAAAGTTCTCATTTGTATGGATTTGTCAGCAGTTCTCATTCATCAATTCAGCAGTGCAGAAGCAGCCAAATTCATCATCCAGGTTCTGATGTCTACTCTGTCTCCAAGTGTTCAGCCAGAGTATGCCTCCAACTAAGTTTACCTCTTAGTTGAAAAATAAAATAACTGAAAGTTGGGATGGATATCTGTGGTTAGAGACTAGCAGCAGGACACTAATAAAGATATTAACAGGATAGACACAAAGTCTAAAGTGATTGTATTCCCATGCTGCTATTCAGTCAATCAATCTCTGTAAAGAAAATTGTATGAGATCTTTAGCTCAATAAGTTGCTACCCGCTGCAGCCCTATTTTTACCCCACCTGTTTTATTGTTGTTAAAATAAGAATGTGACTTTTCTGTGCATATGTTTTGACTCCTCTAACTGGTGAGGGTATTTGAGTTCCATAATCTGGGGAATTAAAAAACTCAGGAATCCTTGGAGATAAAAGCAATTATCTGCCCATACAGAAGAAATGACATTTCACTGGATTGTAAATCAGTTAACATTTAATGAAGGCTTACTGTGCATCAGACACTATGTTGAGAGGAGACATAACAAATGAGAACACAGAAAACTTACCACATATCATTCCAAAGCTTTATTTTAGCCAGAAGTTGCAACTAATCACCAATGAAATTTCTTTTCCAGACCTATCAGGGTTGGTGGGAGGGCCTCTCCTTGCCTCTTCCACTTCCGAAGCAGGATCTCATAGGCTGTGCCCTAACTGAAAGCCAGACAAAAAGAAGGAAGACAAAGCAAAGATATTCTCTTAGACCACTACTCACTACCTCTCCCTGGAAAAATCTTTTCTTGAACTTTATGCACTGGGATAAATATTTTATTGAGAAGGCTATGCTAGCTTGAGGCAAAACTCCCAAGGTAATGGGCTTTGTTTCAGAGCCCTACACACATCCCCTTTCAAGTATCTGTTTATCCACCAGTAGTGGCTGTCTCTTCCCTAGCACATGGCACAATGCCTGGTCCAGAGGAGGTGCTCAGTAAATATTTGTGGCATCAACATGATTACTGAATTGGTTAATATTCCTAGATTCCCAGGGCCCACCACTCATCTAACCCCCATTGGCCAAGGTCCACAACACCAATGAAATATGGCCCGTGTCCTTAAAGCTTATCACAGCTAGCCATCCTGAGAAAGGGAAGTAACCTCAGATTCAGCTAGAATGCCCACAGCAGGCACTCAAATTTGAGTATTTCCAGGATAGATAAATCAAATCAACAACTCTTGACCTGACAGCTTCCAAAAGTCAATCCCCAGTGGTAAAATTTCAGACTTTATCACAAGCTCAGGCCAGGGGAATCCCTCAAATCACACAACATCTGCCTGTAATCAACATGCCCATGCATAGAACCAAGCTCAATGACCTCTGCTGGAGTTAGGGAGGAGAAGGGGACAGTTTTCATTGATGCAAAATAATATTTATTTCTGAATATTTCCTGTTACATGCTCTTCATTGCCACCAAATAAATCTGAAAACTATTATGCCAAATCTTTGAAAAATATATCATGAGGCCAACTCAAAAACAGTGAAAACGGTATCTTATTGATATTAACACACATGGAGGCACAATAGTATACTGGTTAACAGCACAGACTCTGGAAGCCTTACTAGTTGTGACCTTGGACAAGTTGCTTAACTACTCTGTGGTTTGGTTTTATCATGTTTTAAAAGGGGATAATAAAACACCTTCCTCATAGAGTTCTCATGAGGAAGAGCAGTGCTTGGCACAAAACAAGCATTCAATAGTATCGACTGTTATAGCTAAAACTCAGGAAGGCCAGAAAGTAAGCCAGCATGCTAATGGCCATTTTGGTTCTTACAATATAATCACAAACCTGGGCATAAAGAAGGGCGCTGGACTTTCAAACAGAAGAGCAGAGACTTGATAGTCGGGACCTCAAATTCAAACAGTAACAGAGGAATTCACATTTTAGCAGTGCTCAACATATTAAGTTAGCATAATGAGGTATTAGAAGTACCAGCAAGTAGGGATTTTAAAAGTCAATGGCCCTCCCAGCAATTTAGTCTCTCTACTCAGGGATGATAACTAGCTGGAGAAGATAGGAAAATATTAAAATACTCCCCTACCAGTCGGTAAACAGTTTCTGCCCCACACACTTACCCAGCTACCCCAGTCCTCACTAAAGACTCTCCAGTCAGCCCCACGACCCAGCAAACAAAGGACTAAGGTCTGGCAAAGTTCAACCAGGGGCCTCCAAGACTTTCCTCCAGAGCTGTGGCCATAGTGCCAAATGAGTCCATACTGCTCCTGAGTGCCTCTCAACTAGGTGGTGTCCCCTCCTGGCCTTTCCATAAAATACTGGAAAGATTGTTCTGTTGCCCTCCCAGTAGAGTCTCACAACCCAATCAGGAATACAGAGTCATTAGAAACTAAGGGAGAGTTGAGAACCAAATGTTAAAATTAAAAGGCTGGATAACCAGGATCTCTCAAAGCCTGAGATAAGCTAGACATTCATGTTCCTGGTTCCTGAACTAAAGCAAGGTTTTACTCCTGCTGCTTTGACCCTGCTAAGCAGCATATGTGATACCAAAAAGAATGAACAAGTCTCCTGAGAAACCAGGGAAGTTGGATAAGGTTAAAATAAAGATTCCTATGAAATTGTTTTACCAAGCACACCTGGAAGAAAATAACAATAATAATGTTAAATAACTTTCCCATTTTTCATCTTAAATAACCTCATGAGATAAATTAAGAACAGTTTTAGTAGAGCTTTCTGGATATTATGTGTTGATCTGATATACCTGTGCTTGAATTGCCCCCCTCTCCATTTTATAGGCAAAAGAAAAGAGACCCAGACACCTATATGCAGTCAGAGAGGGGCTGAAATTAGACTTTAATTAGACTTTCCACCAAACCACTTGGTCCACTCAGTCATCATTAAGTAGCATTTATTGCTGGGGATACAGAGTCTGGGGACCATGAGGTAGGGTGAGGAGAGGGGAGACAACATCTGAAGATTAAAGTAGAGAGAGTCAGTGTGGTAAGACTACTGGTAGTAGAAGCAGGAGGGAGTAAAAGTCACACAAGAGTGCCCTTTGAGCTGGGCCTTTAAAAATATGTAGGAGTTGACTCCAACATGGAGGCTGGGAAGACAGACGAAGGAAGCCCATTCTATCACAAAGCTGGAGTGTGAGGGCCCTGGTGGGGAGTGACTGTCTGCAGGAAGGACAGACTGAGACTCTGTTTAGTCAGCCAAAGGGGTGCTGATGCAAAATACCAGAAATCTGTTGGCTTTTATAAAAGGGTATTTATTTGGGGTAGAAGCTTACAGTTACCAGGCCATAAAGCATAAGTTACTGCCCTCGTCAAAGTCTGTTGCCACCTGGAGCAAGATGGCTGCCAACATCTGCAAAGGTCCAGCCTTCCCCTTCCTGTTAAGGCTCTGTGGTCCCAGCTTCTTCCAATATCAGCTGTAGGCTGGGATAAGTCTTGTCTCTCTCCTGGAGCTCATTCCTCTCCAGGCTCAGCTTCTCTGGTCTCTCCACAAGGGCAGCTGCAGACTACCAGGCTCTTTCTCTTAACAAGGCCTCTGCCATGTTTAGAGCAGTCTCTATTCCTCTGTGTTGTTCTCCTGCGTGTTTACTTCCCGGGGTCCTAGCTCAATACTCTAACTAATTCCTCTGCCCTGTCATTTTCTCTGTGAGTCCCTGCCCCCTTGGTTGGCATCCTACTGACATGGCCAAAGTCTTAATCATTATTTAATCAAGTAAAAGTGAAACCTCAGTATCCAATACAATCTAATATTCCCAGAGGAACACACCAGTTTACAAACAATTCAATATCTATTTTTGGAATTCATAAGTAATGCCAAACTGCTACAGACTCGATGTCAGAAATTTGGGGCTTTATTTTACAGGCAATGGAGAGCTACTGATGGGTTATAAAGAATGTGATCAGGTGTATGTTTCAAAAAGTTTACCTAGTGACAATGTTCAAAATAAATTAGAGCTGGAGATAGGCTGGACACAGGGAGACTAATTCAGAGGTGATTTCAGGAGTTCACAAGAAATAAGAGGTAGAAAGAAATGAGTCATTTCAGAGGTGGAACTGACAAGTCTTGGTGGCCAGGTGAACAAAGAGAAAGAGAGAGAGGACAAAGAAAACCCTGAAGTTTTAGGCTTAAAAAAAAAAAAAAAAGACACAGAAGGTGAAGTTATTAACTCAGAAAATAAATCCACGGAGAGTTTGCAGTCCTTGAGGAACTTCCAAATTGCCTTGCATAACTTCTTTCTGACACAAACAGGATCATAAAATTGTGTGGGATGGGCATAAACCTTTACAATAAAAAAATGAGAAACACCAAATCATTAATTTAAGGTAAAAAAAAAAAAAGAGAGAGAGAATCTTTTTCTTTAGATGTTCAACACTGATAATACATACATTTCAAATATTTCCCTGGGAGGCATCTAATTTAGCCTAATTGTAGCACAAATAGTTATTGTGACTTTGAAAGACAATTCTCAAATTGGAAAAACCCAAAATATTCCTCCTTGGAAGATACATTAATAAAAGTGCCAACAACCTAAAGACAAATCATTGAATTTAATGATTTAGGATTTACATTTTAACACAAAGAAGTATGATATTACTCCAAGCCAGATTTATGCCTGGATGTGGACATGTATTCAGTCAATGGAGGATTCAACAGGAGATTCAAAGAGATATAAAGATTTAGCCCTATCCTCAAGGAAACTCTACTTTAATTTAACAGAAGCTTGAAAAAAATATAAGCCACATATGGGTTTATTTCTAATAGCTCTTGTAAAAGTTTATAGAGGGGTCTGTAAGACAAAACTTCAGTACAGATTTAGAAATCATTCATTGAGTTTTCCTCACGTCTTTTAATTTTATACACAATCCTAGGCCATCTCTGCCATGCAATTGTCCTCTGATAATTCCAGCCTTTCTCTTAGGCCCCAGACCTTCTTCAGATGGGTAGCATGCCTCTCCACTCAAACACAACACACCAAAACCAAAGTCAAATCTCCTGTGACTCCAAAACTGCTGATACCCTTTCCCTCCTTTCCTACCTTGTTAGAAAATCTGCCTACACTCTCTATGTCTGAAGCTTGAGAGAGACATCCAGAATGACTCATCCTAAATACCTCAACCAGTCCCCCCATGCCTTTTCTAGCTAAGTCCACATTGCCGCTGTCCTGTTTCAGGATCTTGCATGGACAACTACAATAGCCTGATGATTTTTCTCCCTGCCTCAAATGTCTACATATCCAACAGAGTGATGTTTCTAAAGCATAACTGTCTGAAGTACCACCATATTATTCTTCTAAATATGTCAATAGCTTCTCTTTGCCTTCAGGATGAACTCAAACTACCAAATTACTACCTTATGTGGTAGGAAAAATAATAGCCCACCAAAGAGACCCACATCCAAATCACCAGAAACTGTGGATATGCTGCCTTACAAGGTCAAAGAAACTTAGCAAATGCCATTAAATTAAAGATCTTTAGACAAGATGATTACCCTGGATTATCCAGGTGAGCCCAATGTAATCACAAGGGTCCTTATAAGAAAGTGGCAGGAAGATCAGGGTTAGAGAAGGAGATGTGATGACAGAAGCAGAAATCAGAGTGATGCTGCCCTAGGCAAGGAATGTGGGCAGCCTCTAGAAGCTGAAAAAGGCAAGGGACGGACTGTCCCCTAAAGTCTCCTGAAAGAACATAGTTCTGCTGACACCTTGATTTTAGCCCTATAAGACCTATTTCAGACTTCCAACCTCCAGAACTGTAAGATAATAACCTTGTGTTGTCTAAGGCACTACATTTGTGGTAATTTGTTACAACGGCAATAAGAAACTAATACACATACAGGGCCATTCACTGACTGGGCCCTACCTACTGGTCAAGCCACACCTCCCAAGGTTCCTGCATACTCTTCAGCCAAACCAAATATTTATTTTTTCATATTTCTGTGACTCTATCCATGTGGGTCTATCCCCCGTCTCTTCTCATCCTTCAGTATTCCAGTAAAGCAGCATCTCTTCTGGGAAACCTGCCTGATGTTTGAGGTGGGGTTGCATGTCCCCATGCTCTGTGTCCTTCCAGTCTCCTATACCTTATTCTGCTTTGTACTTATCAAAATCTACTATACTGGCTGTTTTGCCTGTGTCCTCAGTAGACCATGAGATACTTGAAACCATGAGATACTTGAGATACTTGAAAGATCTGCATTAATTC
This sequence comes from Cabassous unicinctus, assembly GCA_029593785.1. Classification (NCBI taxonomy): domain Eukaryota; kingdom Metazoa; phylum Chordata; class Mammalia; order Cingulata; family Chlamyphoridae; genus Cabassous; species Cabassous unicinctus. Next base: position 28,252 of record JAQZBX010008350.1, read on the forward strand.
ATCTCTGTATCCCCGCTCCCTAGCAGAGAGCCTAATTCATAGAGGCATATTAAATACAATTGATGGTAAGAAGCAAAATAGGACAGTACACCAAAAGGTAAGCAAGATTAAAACAAGAGAGTTCTAGAATGATGAGAAAACCTAAATTTATTGTATAGATAAATGATAAAGGAGCCACTGACAATGAGGGATGAAATAGGCAAATGGAAAAGGTGAGAAATTTATTTTTCTACTCTGAAAGTAATCCTAATTTAAGTAATGCTAGTCTTATTTAAGATCATTGGCAGAATGGAGGAACTATCCTTGAAAAGGAAGAAAATATTTTGTTTTCCCCTCCAAATAAGAAAAAAGTAAAGGATTAATGCACAGATATTAATTTAAAGATTAATACACAAATAAGAAAAGGGAAGTTTTATCTTTTCACAAAATAGGGACTTAATCTTATTTTAAGGCATTATGTTTATGTAGTTCATCTACATTATCTTTCTCCAAAATCTCTCAGCATAATTTTACCAACACATTAAATAGCTAGTTCTTGAGAGTTTTTTTGGGCATCAGATTCTTTTCCAGGCCGAAGGTCATCTGAGTACTCCTGGATGCTTCCTTCCATGAAAGAAAAATGCCAGGTTGTTTCCAACCAATTCAAGTCCTGCTAACACAGCCCTTAACAAATCTCTGCCAAGCTCATGTTAAAATCAGAGTTCCTGTCCCTTGTTCTCTAGGCCACAGTGCCTCAGCTATATTCTCTTACATGTATTTTTCACAAGCAAAAGGCACAGAAAATTTCTACAAAAACCCATCCCCTACTGAAGTCAGTGGGGACATGACAATCAAAATGCTGCACAAATAAAGAAATACTGAGCAAGCTTTTACATAGCCACCTGCCTCAAAGAACACAAAGAATACACCACCGACATGGCACTCAACAACATATTTTTGGAGTCAAACAGATTTTTCCAGCAAGACAGCCTTACAGAAAGGTATGCTCCAGGTGGCACATAGCTCACCTGGCAAAGCATGCTATGAAAGCTCAAGAGGAGAAGTTCTTGATTCCATATTTTAAAGAGCTGTTCACCGTTACAAACACCTATCAACGTGGCACTGCCTTTAGCTGAAATTGCTGCTGGGTCAGCAGCTTTAAGTTTATTATTGTCTTTTCTCCCAGCCACTTTCTCCAAAGATACTCACAACAGTTTGCTTTTTCAACCCATCAACCTCCACTAACCTTAGCTAGAACCTAATAAAAAGTAGAGTCAGGCTCCAGGCACAGGACTAAGAAGCAGAGATTCTCAAATGGAGCTTCCATATCCATACAGCATGGATCCAAGCAAGTCAACTCGCCCCTGTAAGCTAAACAACTGCCTATCACCACGCTTGGCGTATCTATCTGCAATGCTTACTCCGAGTCAAACAGATTTTATGGCTTTCTTTAGAGATTGTCTCACCTACTTCATTAAACTGAAAATACCACATCCCATTCATTATTTCTTCCATGTATGTGAATAATATTCTTTAAGATCCCTCTACATACAGGCACTGGTTCTTCCCAGAAAGGAGGCTGAAGGTATAAGCTGTAGTGGGTTGAATTGCGGTCCCAAAAAGACATGTCCCACTCCTGACCCCTAGTGCCTGTGAATGGCATCCTATTTGGAAATATGGTCTTTGCAGGTGTAATTTAGGATCTCAAGATTGGATTCTCCTGTGTTTTGAGTGGGTCCTAAATCCAATGAGTATGTCCTTATAAAAGAAAGGAGAAGGGGATTTGAGATAGAGACACAGAGGAGAAACACGGGGACAGCTATTTGATTCTGCTAAGGAACACCAGAAGCTCCCAGAAGCTGGAAGAAGCAAGGAAGGATTCTCCCCAAGAGCCTCTGGAGGGAGCGTGGCCCTGCCAACACCTCGATTTCAGACTTCTGGCCTCCAAAACTATGAGAGAATAAATTTCTGTTAATTTAAACCACCAAGTTTTAGGTGGTTTGTTACTGCAGCCATGCTTAGGAAACTGAACAGAGCCTAATACCACTGCTCAGATTGCAGTCCAAAAACCACAGATCCTCAGAACGTCACCCACAATCAAGATAATTTCCTGAGTAGTTGCTCTGCTCCCAGCAGCATCTCAGGGTTACAGAGCACTCACAAGTCATGGTTCCCTTTCCCACAGACTTTACATAGCAATCAGAAAATCAAAACTCAAAAACATGGAAGAACTGAGAAGCAGTAAGAGCCAACGTAAAGAGTATCTTTCAAGGGAAGCGGGTGTGGCTCAATCGATATAGCTCCCGTTTACCATATGGGAGGCCCCGGGTTCGCTTCCCGGGGCCTCCTTGTGAGGGCAGGCCGGCCCGCGCACGCGGCGCAGTGGGCTGATGCAGCAAGACCTCACAGCAAGGGGGAGATAAGCAGACACAGAAAAAACACACAGCAAATGGACACAGCAAACACAAGCAGCAAGGGGGGGATAAACAAATAAATAAATAAATCTTAAAAAAAAAAAAAGAGTATCTTTCAAGGTAGATAAGAATGAACAAAAGAGGAAGGGATATTTCAAGGTGAGCTAAGTCAGACAAGGTTTAGGAAGCTTAGAAGATCTGTCATTTGAGTTGGGTGCACTTTCTAGTATAGGTACATTTTGGATTACATCAGAGGGAGAGAAAATCCATAAGCCAGGTGCTAAGGCGAGAATTTACTCAGCATTTTGGAGGCTGCCCAGAAAACTTCCCACTTTAATCAAAGAAACTACTAAAGGGATTCCGTTCACACTAAGAAAGCACAGAACATATCCTTGGGGCAGGGTTGGGATGGAGGGTGGTCAGTGATATATTAAAAAGCCATCCATGGGGCAACTCTTGGAAAAGAAATACCACTTTCCCTTAGGAGGGACAATATTATCAACTCTCACCTTATTCCATTCTTTAAAAACACAGAAGTCCTTTGGACTTTCAATCTTTTAATCTCCTTCTCTCACAAACTACCAGAAAGAGAGAACATTCTCCTCTGTATGAAAAAAAAAAAAGGGCTCCTTTTATTGCTATTTTCAATTACATTATATGCAGAAGTGACAATACAACAAGATAAGACACCCTGGCTTAAAATGAATTGGGCCAATAAGAGACACCAGAAATCAATGAAGGTACAAAATTCCATGCCTCATATTGTTCAAGGCTCATTTTCATGATATTATAAACCTATCATTTCTAGGAATATTACACAATCTTTATAATTTGCAAAATGAAAGCATCCCTGTCAGAGTCTAATGGATGTCAAACTAATAGCAATATCACTGCTACATTTTCAGTAATGTGTGTCAAATTTATATTTCCAATATTAAGAAATAGTTTGAAAAAAAAACAAATTAAGCATAAATATCACAACGAAGAAGAGAAAGCAGGGCTCATAACATTAAAATGGTGCATTCAAGCTGAAAATATTTCCAGTCTCAAATCACAGCACCCAGCTAACTCAGTGAGAATCAAAGTAGGAGGGGAACAGTGAAGATAAGTTAATGATTCTAACATTCTATTGAAACAAGAACTATACTTCTCCTTAGAGGTGTTTTTTCCTCTTTCATACCATTTCGGTGACTGTTTATTAATCTTCTAAGTTGATCTTTATGAATCTGAAAATAGTGAATGAGCAGTTCTCAAGGAAAATATTACATAATAGCAAAAACCAATTGCATTTTGACAGTGATCTACTGTTGTGAAAGCTAAATTATCTTATTCAAGGACTGTATTCAAAACAAAAAAAAAAACAAATCTGTACCACTGCAGCAAAGAGAGCTTGCCATTTTTTTCTTCATTGAATAGGAAGGGGACTTGATAAGACTTATTGTGTTTGTAAAATAAAAAGGACTGCATTGCTTAACTAAAACAGATTTGTATATAAAAAAGGATCAATAAATACTTATTAAAAGAATAAATTGATTTTTTATGGTGAAAACTTAAAATAAAAAATACAAACCCGACTTCAAGTCATCTCAACCTATACGATAAGGACAGTTATTTTTAAATGGAGCTTTCTTCCTCCCTCACCACTCTACTCCCAATTCCAACCAGGTCTGGCCATCAGTCATCTTCCACTCAGTAAAAAGAAACAATTCCACATTTTAGAAATTACTTGCTATTGCTTTTTCTCCAAAAACAAACAAAAAATTCAAAAAATGGCAGCATTTGGCCTAGATTATTTTTCATGTTCTTCCACTTGGCAGAAGCCTATGAAAAGCAGATGGAAAAATAGTAGTTTTTAAAAAATCAACACTCATATTGTCTCTTTTATAAAATCAGAATGGTTCTTCATACAAATATTTAATCTGCTGTGGTAGACACAATGAATATTCAATAGGTATAGTGAACAAAAAAAAGAGAAAAATTTGATATAGGAGACTATCAAGTGATACATGACACCAAACAAAGTATATTTTGAATACATAAAACGTCCCCACACCTTTGAGAAACACATTTTCAGAAATTGAAACTCATTGAGTGTTGTTTAGTTTGCACTCACACTTATATTTCTCCTTGACAAATCTAAAAGATAAAAGCAGGGTTTTAGTAATTGATAGAATTTCCCAATATGCTTTGAAGTAACATTAAATGCCTGCTAAATGTAATAGTTTTGCCACTGAGTTTCTATTATACTGAGACTTTCCTACAAAATTAGATTTTCCTAAAAATTATTGAGAATCATAATTATCTTTTACAAAGTTTACCAAAAGCTCATATCAAGTTCCAAAATTTAGAATATATTATTTAAGAAAAAGTTTTAATCAAGAACCTAGTTCATCATTATTACTACCATTATTATTTAAATGAAGCAAAGATATTTCTAATTTTAAAAAGGTACTCAATGGAAAGGATGCAAGAAAATCAGAAATTCCATATAATATAAAATAATATTCAGGAAAGAAAAACTGATTCAATAAGTTGATTTTAAGTGCTAACCATGGTTATAAAATAAATATCGAAAAAGTTGAGCATAGCTACTTATTTAAGAAAAACTTCTGGACTTCTTGCTAATTGAATGTGACATTTCTTCAATGCCAGGAGATTCATGACAAACTGCGCACTTAAAATGAGCAATAGAATAAAAAATCTATTAAACTCATGGTATTGAGAAATTTTAGATCACTTCATAATGAGTAAATCTTCTCCAGCCTACTTATTTGCTGATAGATATAAACACTTGAAATTTGAGACTTACACATACACGCACACATACAGATTTATTCAAACACAGTCAAGAACTGTGAAGGACTTAAGTTTTAACTACTTGTAAGCTGACAGGTTATCCTGTGTGACAGTTTAAAGCTGGGTGGATGCCAGAAAATTCTGTTCTTAAAGGAGGATAGTAACATGCCCCATGCTCCAGAGAGACATCACTCTCTCTGTCTTCCAAAGCTGTTCACTATACAAAAATCTTTGAAAATATAGTCTGGAACAAAAGCTGTCAGTGCTTCTGCCCACAAGAGTGCAGAAACATGAGAGACCCATGAAAAATTGTCTCCCAACATAGAGATATTATTTGTAACTTATAGATATTGCTTGTGACCTATATTCCCATTTTGCCACCTTGAAGAGCCCCCTTTCTCTTTAAATATGCAATTTTAATATGACTCCAAGTCTTTATTTCTCTGTTGTGAGAGTATCTTTGTACTCCCAGGGCTCTGCCTCCCTTGATAAATCAGAGAATGTTACAGGTCCCTTTTAGTTTGCTAAAGTTGTGAGAGCAAAATACCGGAAATGGGTTGGCTTTTACAATAGAGATTTATTAGGGGAAAATCTTACAGTTCTGAAGCTGTGAAAATGTCCAAATCAAGGCATCATCAGAGATTCTTCTCACCAAAGATCGGCTTCTGGTGATCCTGGAACCTGGTCACGTGGCAAAGCAAGATGGTGGCCAATCCCCTCTGCTTTCTCCTCCAGGCTCACTTTCTTTCCTGGCTCAGCTGTGGGTAGTTAGGCATATGGCTCTTCTCTTCCTGGGCCTCCTCTCTTCAGCTTTGGCTGCTCTGCTGACTCCAACCTCCAGCCTCTCTTTCAACCTCTCAGGAGTCTCTCTGTCTTTCTGCAACTGTAGGCAATCCCGGAGTCCTGTCTCACATGGCAGGGTATAATGGCAGCTGCCTTTCTCTGTGTTGTATATGACTCCAGTAAAAGGATTAGGAGCCCCCTGGGCCCTGCAATCTAATCAAAGATCCTTAAATAAAGCAATCTAATCAAAGGTGATCTAATCAAAAGGTCCCACATAAAATAAGCTTACATGTACAGGAATGGGTTAGCTTAAGAACATAATTTTCTGGGGACCACAAAAGATCTCAAATTAGGACAGGGTCTAGTAATTCAAAGACCAATCCTGATTGCTCTCACATCATGCCTGGAGCTAGAAGTCATATTCACCCCCTTGCAGCTAGAAGGTGCTGCTACCATCACCCAGCTCAAAATGTGGATAGCCTGAAGAGATGCCTTAATTTCTCCCCACTAATGCAACAGTGCTAGAGACTCAACCTGACAAAATCTGGAGAGCTGAAGAGTTGTGGCTGATTCTGAGATTCTTGTGCTGATCATTGCCACCTCCTGCTAGTCCAGACCCTGTCCAGTTTGCAGAGATTCCTCGGGTTGCAAGAGGCCATTCCTTCCCTCAGTATTATAATATTTCATTGTAAACACACATAGCCAGTTTTCCCAGGGTATACTCACAGTCAGGTGGACTGATAAGAAAAAGCTTCATATTCTTACCTTATATTGTACCTGAAACCATTCCTCTTCCTCAACCCCCAAAGACCTGGTGGTGATCTCAGATCACTTGTACAGAACTGCCTTTACATTATAATGAGTTTTTTCCTTAAGAGCTGACCTTAGTTGGGACTACTTCCATCCACCAAAGATTTTTTTTTTAAATTTGAATCTGTAAAAGAATATCATTAGCCCTATGCAATTTTGCAAAGCTAGTTCTGATTCCACTAAATCCAGGTCTGTTTCATTGCATGCAATTTCATATAACGTACTATTAAGCAATGGGAACAAAAACTAAATTAGAGTTTAGAGTTGAGGCCCCATGTAACTTTCAACTGGAATAAAAAATGAATTTGGTACCTAATAAATGTTTCTCACCCCCTAAAATACTAAAAGCTGAAAGTAGCATTTAAATTAAAACTTAATAATAAATGCCACCATTAATTTGGTTTTATCTAGAATTTACAATGTATTTTCAAATTATTTCTAATTTTAACCTCATAACACCTATGTAAGGTAAATAAGCAAGTATATCATTAACCCTACTGTACAAATTAGAAAATTGAGATATACATTAATTAGGTCATTCTCTTCAGTTAATACAACTAATATGCAATGCAGTGGTAGACACTAAATTGGGTATTTTACTTATATCTTCTCAAGCTCCTAATAATCCTACAAGGATAGATATTCCCCGTTTTGTAGATGAGAAAGCTGAGGAATAATATTCCAAAATCAGAGAGAAAATAAATGAAAGATTAGAATTCTAACCAGTGCTGTTTCCAAAGCCTTGCTATCCAACCAAGGTCTTCCCTACTTTTACTTTATACAATAAACATTGAATTGTAGAGTATCAGTTATAAATATGACACCATATTACTGTGCCCTTGGAACATTTTAATCTGCTCCTTCTGGAACCGCAAGTTACTTGCTTCACTAGTTATGTTATCTCCTTCACTTGCTATGCCAAATATTGTGCCTAAGCAGGCCATCTATTTACTCATTCGACAAACACTTATTCCATGTCTATAGTGGGACCATCTCTGTTTGGTCAGCGATATGCCAAATGGTTAATTACACTCAGATTCAGGTAAACCTTCTATAGACAAAACTAAATGAGAGTCTCTAATTGCAATTTTACAAAGAGAAAACACCCAAGTGTACATTAGATTTATCCCAGCACCTCCTTATTACAACCAACCTCCCCAAACACACAGACCTCACTTTTTGCCTACTACTCATGGAAACAAATATAAACACATGAACTTTTCTGGCAGTTTTGAAGTTTTATTTATAGTTGTATTTTCCCTAATGTTGCCATAACAAAGTAACACAAACTAGATGGTTCAAAACAACAGAAGTTTATTCTCACACAGTTCTGGAGGCCAGAAGTCTGAAACCAAAGAGTCAGTAGGGTGGGTTCTTTCTGGCAGCTCTGAGGGAGAATATGTCCCATGTCTCTCTCCTAGCTATTGGTGACTGCCAGGAATGCTTGATGTTCTGTACTTGTAGATGCAACAGTCCAATCTTTGCCCATCTTCACAGCGTGTTTTTCTCTCTGTGTCACCTGTGTGTCCCTGTGTCTGAAAATCTCCCTTTCTTTATAATGACACCAGTCATTGGATTTAGGGTCCATCCTAGTCTAGTATGACCCACCTGAACTTGATCATATCTGCAAAGACCCTATTCCCAAATAAGGTCACTTTCACAGCTTCAGGGTAAACATGAAGTTTGGGGGGACACTATTCAATCCAGTACATTAGCCCATTCATACCCACAATGTATGCCTAAGATATTATCTTAATTCCTTTCCTCAAATACTTTCCCTTTTCATTCTTGATGAAATAGATTCTATAGGAGAGTCTGAATATAAAGGTGGACTTCTAGCTTATATTGCTAATTCCTCATAATTAGAGGGATGAAAATGTTCCATTAGCCTTTGGACTATATTTGTCAATGCCTCTTTTCCAAGGATCACAAGGGTAACTAGAAGTTATATAACTGCTCCTCTACCAGGAAGCTCTTCACATACAGAGTTATGAATTGGGAACTAATGGGGACAGTGATGGAAAAGTAAGTTAGTACTAAAGTGCAGAAAACCTTTAATGACCAGATAAGGTATTGGATAGATTTTTTTTTTTTTTTGACAGGAAAGTTTTTTGTGAAGGTTTGAATTTTTTTGAAAAGCAGCTTTTGACAGTATATGCAATAGACATTGCTCAGGGGAGGGAGTGAGGACAGAGATTACTTAGGAAGCTATGGTAATAATCTCAGCAATCAGCAATAAGGAATGAACTAAAGTGGTGGTGATGACAATTCAAAGGAATGGAAAGATGAGACATCCCAGAGAAATAATTAACAAGATTCCACTCATTCATACATTCACTTATTCAACATATATTAATTGAAAACTACTACATACCAAGAATTGGGTTAAGAGCTGGAGAGTAAGGTACTTACACTGATGAGTAAGGTCAATATGGTCCCTAATCTCACAAAATTCACATTCAGGCAAGGGAACCAGACAAATAAATAAGCATAAAGCAAATAAATATCTACAAATTTCAGAGAAAACAAAAAGATATTGAGAAAGAGAATACCAGGGAGGGAGACAAGATGGTCAAGGAACTGGATTGGTTGTGGAGAGAAAGACAGAAAATGGAGTCTCAACTCCACCAAGCACTCAAGTCTGGATGACTAAACAAATGGAGGTATCATGAACAGAAACAAAAATGAGCTGCTTTGAGAGAAGTCACAAAATATAGTAAATTAACCTCAGACACATTAAGCTAATGATATATGAGGAAAGGTTCAGCAAACAATTAGAAATGTAGGCCTGAACTCAGAGAAAAGTCAGAGTGGTGGATACAAATCTAGGAGCTGTGGATACAGCAGGGTACCAAATAACTAGTAAAAGGCATTGTATTAGATTTCTTCCTCAAATATGAGCAGACAAAAGGAGAGAGGGGCCATGTATAGAACATTAAAGAATGTGCTCTCTTGTGGGGTAAGAGCAAAAGAAGCCAGTGAAGGAGATGAAAAAGTTGCAGAAAGAAGGAGAAAGGGAAAATTAAGATGGTTCTCTATCACATACCAAAAGAAAAAGGGATTTCAGAAAGGAACATCAACAATTTTAAAATGCTAAAAAGAGTTCAAGGGCAATGAGGAAAGAAACTTATTTTGGATTCAATGCTAGAAGATTATTGAGAACCATTGAGGGAACAGATTCAATAAAAGTGTGTGTGGGCTAAGCTCATAGGTAGGAAGCAGGGCAAACAAAATCCTGGATCTTCCAGAACACTCTCAATTTCAATTTATCCCATCCATATAATTTGATTATCCATTTGAAACTATGGTAACATAATGACAAAGAGATAGAAGTAATGCTGTCAATGTTTTCAAGAGGCTTGCCAATGAAAATAAAGTGAGCGCTAAGTACTTATAATTGGAAGGAGAATCAAGAAAAGGTGTTTTAGGAGTGGGAAGTCCTAAGCACATTTGCAAGCAGTAGGGAAGTGGTAGTGAAGCAGAAGACTAAAGATTTGACAGACAAAAGAGGAATTATTGACGGCACTAAGTTTCAGAGGAAGGCAGAAAAAAGTCAGGATCGATAGCACAAGTGGATGGAAAGAGATGAGGCATTTTTTTCCAAATATTCAAAGTAAAAGTTAAGCTGAAGACATTTGCAAGAAGAAAAGAGAAGAGTGGAGAGGGATTGAAGGATGCTAGAATACAAGCTCGCTAAGATATAAACTCCCTGAGATCAGGATTACTTAATCATTCTGTTTGACTTGTTTTCATTAAGTACCAGCAGAATAAATTCTGTGTTCTCAGTACTACCTGGTAAAGGAGGAAGCATCTTGATCTCATAAAAGTAAGAAGTAGGGGTGAGTATGTGGGATTGAAGTAGAGGCTTAAATAGACAGGTTTGGGAAAAAGCTGTGGTATGTGACACTGACTCAAAATGAGATGGGTAAAATAACTACTGCTCAAAAATGAAGGCCCATCTGAGCTTAACACAACAATCTTTTCCTCACTTCCTTCAACTGTTTACTCAAAAGTTACTTTTCCAGTGAGTCTTTCCCTGACCACTCTATCTAAATCCACAACTCCTTCTCCGCCGGCCTCTACCTCTTATTCCTGTTCCCTGCTTTATTTGTCTTCTTAGAATTTAACACTTTCTGTCATGCTACATATTTTACTTTGTGGCCTTGTTTATTATGTAAACTAGGGCAAGGATATTTGTCTGTTTGCACACCACTCATTCCAGTGCCTGGAACAAGGTATGTTGAATGAATGAATGCTCCTGTAGGAGATATATCCATCTTAAATGACTTTCTTCAATAACAGTGAAGTACCTGGAAAATAGAGAAGAAAGCAATAGATGCTGGAAGTGTTCCAGAATGAATGCCAGCAGAAATTCAAGGGAAAGAGGATTCTAGAATGCTAGCAACTAGTGGAAAGTAAGGTAATTGGGGTCAGTGAGGTGAAATGATGAAGCAGGGGGTTATCATCACACCAATAGTAGCTACAAATACTATCTTCTTCTTAAGATGGTAAAAAAACAACACTGCCTGGCACACAGCTGAGTGATAAGTAGTTGTTAGCTGGTGGGGTTTTTAAAAATATTTTTGGCCAATAATAAGTTTTGCTGTGGTCCAGAGCCTCTGAGGACCAAGGTGACTTCATCAATCCTTAATCAATATCACACTGCTGCTCTGGTCAGAGGGATGAACCCAAAGATGAGAGGAAAATCTTCATCTCCTCACAGATAGGAAAGAATCAAGCACAGAGATGCTATGTGCTACTGCCTGGAAAAGCTGTATTTACCAGGTTTGTCAAGCTGTAACTAAGTCATACCCACCTAACCTTTGCTGAGCTCTACCATCCCAGTCTTCCTTCCAAGGACTTATCAGCCTTTTCAACACTCCCCCTTTCTTTATTCCCACACCCCTCTCTACCCTAATACACAAAAAAATACTTTCTGGATCCATTCATATTTATCCACAACTTTAAAATTATATAACTAAACCTAGATTAGGTCCATACCCTAAAACATAAATGACACATGATGGAAGGAACACTGCCATGCCCTTTCATGCCAAGCCCCTGCTGACACATTTATATAACAGTCGACTTTAACCCCCAGATTATGTTCGGCCTATCTAGTCTTTCTCCATATCATATTTCTGTTATTGAACTGTTGGCCTGTAATTGAAATCATGCTCTTTTGCACCAATAGAATAACCTCTTTTTTGGTGGATACAGAATTTTTTTTTTTTTTTTTTTCAATTTGAACACATTTTCAGTACTGAGCTAACCACCCACCTCTATGTAAATTGTCTGCAAACAGAGCACGTATATCATTGTCATGATCAACCACTGAATTGTAAGAGTGAATGATTGGGAGACGTGCTATAGATGGGAAAGACAAACTTCAACAAGGTTAAATAACTTCCCAAAGTACACATAATTATAAATGGTGAGCCCCAGATCACTCTGACCTCAAAGCCCACACCACATTCCAGATTTTAAAAATAGATGACCTCATCAGTGTTTTCCATTTCTGATTCCTGATAAAGAGATCATGACATGACAAGCTCTCAAAAAAGTATTATACACTTTTCCTTCAAAAATCTAAGAGAAATTCTTTTCCAGGTCTATAAACAATATCTAACATCATTAGATATCATTAGATATTTGCATTCAAATTCTGAAATATCTTCTTTGTTAGCTAAATGAAAACACATTTCTGCACCAAATATTTCTGGCCAAGAGTTATAAAATCCCCCTTAGATAAGAAACATGTTTGAAGCAAATTTTAAACAGAAATAGTAATTAATCTGGAGGCAGTTAATTCTGCTTTTATACATGTGTTCAAGCTGTGCATGTAAGGTGCGAATTTGAAAAGAAGCTATGGCATGGTTGTTAGAGGCGGTTTGCTTCACCCACACCCACATGTCCACAGTCATGTTTCTTCATTCTCAGATATGATATATCTTGATCTAGACAAATGGAATTGAACAGGAAAAAGGAAGGACACCTTGATGCAGAAACTGCCTTCTGTCCATATCTTAGAACTTTATCACCAAAAGTAAAACTTGTCATCATCATTTATTAGTTATCATGCAAGATACTAAATATTGCAGGGTATTATAAAAAATGTGAAAATATGGCCTTCCCCAAAAAAAACACCAAAGGGGAAACAGAAAAATGTATATAGAAATAGGTATGTGCATTTCCATCCATGCAATTTTTCTTTAATCTCCAAGGTAAAAGTTTTATGAGCTATTTCTGGATGGCAGATTCCTTCCTATGGTAGACATCTATCATTGCATAACAAATTAATCCCAAGCTTAGTGGCTTAAAACAAAAAATATTGATTATTTCAATTTTTGTGGGTCAGAATTTGGAAGCACCTTAGCTGGATGGTCTGGCTCAGGATCTCTCAGGAAGGTGTAAACAAAATACTGGCATGCACTGCAGTCAGCTGATGATTTGACTGGAGCTGGAGGATCTACTTCCAAGCATACTTAAGTGGCTGCTGGCAGAAGGCCTCAGTTCATCACAGGCTGTTGGCCAGAGGCCTCAGTTCGTCACCACTTGGGTAACTTCAAAGGACTGTTTGAGTGGGAGGATTCAGAAGGACTGTCTTTTGGGAGAGAGGTGAAAACAGACTTGAAATTAAAATGTTTAAATTTTTTAAAAAGACATGGCACTTGGCTTCCTCCAGGGCGAGTGAGCCAAGAGAAAGGGAGAGAGAGAGAAAGGAAAAGCCACACTTCTTATGTCCTGAACTTAGACGTTATCCACATGAATACAATCACTGGAAGTGAGTCCCAAAGTACTGCTAACACTGAAGGGAGAAGTATCAAAGAATTTGAAGGCATCATTTTAAGCCACCACATCCCTAACACTAATATTTCTCAGTCCCTCCCCTTGCTCTTTCCCGGACTGCTGAGAATATTGGACTCACATGACCAGCATTAAATTAACTACAAGTAATCCATATATAAATGTATTTTTTCAGTACCCATTATAAGTCAGGCACTATTCTAGACATATAAATATATGAGAACTAGCTGTTCTCATAGCTAGTACAAAGAGACTGACAATAAACAGACAAATATATAATATGGTGAGGATAAATCCTATGTTAAAAACAAATAAAGCAGAACTGACATCATCAACATGATGATGTAAAACATCCCCTGGAAAAACCACCCCAGAGATACAGCTATTAAAAGGACAAATCCCACTGCTTAGAATTCTGGAGGATAGTAGACACTGGAGAAGTACTCCACAAATGCTGAATCAAAGAAAGAGAAAAATATCAGGTAGGAAACTTCCACCCCAGACCTGCAGGTCCACTACCTCTCCCTCACTCGATCCCTCATAGCTTGGCGAGTCTAAGAAGCGCAAAAGTACTCCAAACAGAGTAAAACATAAACACAGCTAATCCTAATAGACCTATTCCAAGGCACATACTAACCAGAACGTCAAATGCCAAGGATAAAGAGAGAATTCTGAAAGCAGCAAGAGAAAAGTGATTTGTCACATACAAGATAATCTCAATAAAGCTAAGTACTGAGTTCTCATTAGAAACCATGGAGGCAAGGCAGTGGTATGATATATTTAAGGTACCAAAAGAGAAAATATGGAAGGCAAAAATGTTTATCTTGCAAAACAGTCCTTCAAAAATGAGGGAGAGTTTAAAATATTCACAGATAAACAGAAACTGAGAAAGTTCATCAGCAAGAGATCTGCCCTATAAGAATTATGAAATGGAGTTCTGCAGGTAGAAAAGAAAAGACACGAGAGAGTGGCTTGGAGTAGTGTGAAGAAATGAAGTTGATGAGTAAGGGTAACTAAAAGTGTAAATGTAAAACCCAATAAGACTGTATCCTCAACATAAAACTCTATTTTTTTTTTTACAACTCTTCTTTTTAATTCCTATAAGAATCAAAAGACAATTGAACAAAATAAAGGCATAGTTCCTGAAACTAGACATGCAAAATATAATGTGGTGAGGTGGGACAAAATGGCTTAAATAAACACTGACTTTACAGTAATAACACTGAACATTAATGTATTAAACTCCTCAATCAAAAGACACTGAATGGCAAAGTGGGGGAAAAAAGCATGATCCAACTGTATCTTGTTTACAAAACACATACCTTAGACCCAAAGACACAAATGGGTTGAAAGTTAAAGGTTGGAAAAAGATATTCCATGTAAATAATAATGAAAAAAGAGCTAGAGTAGCTATAATAATAACAAACAAAATAGACTTTAAGTCAAAAGCTATTACAAGAGGCAAAGAAGGAATGTATATATTGATAAAGGGACAATCCATCAACATGAAATAACAATCATAAATATTTATGCACCTAACCAAGGTGACCCAAAATACATGAGGAAAACACTGACAAAACTAAAGGGAGCAATATCATTCTACAATAATAGTTGAAGACTTCAATACACTACTCTCATCGGTAGATATAAAGCTAGACAGAAGATTAATAAGGAACAGAGAACTTGAATAATATGATAAATGAAGCATACCTAACAGACATATACAAAACACTGAATCCAAAATAGAAGGGTATACATTCTTCTCAAGTGCACATGGATCATTATCTAGGATAGAACACATGTTGTGTCACAAAACAAGTTTCAGTAAATTTTAAAAATTGTTATTATACAAAGCATATTTTCTGATTATAATGGAATGAAGCTGGAAATCAATAACAGGCAGACAACTGGAAAATATATAAATATATGGAAGTTAAAAAACATACATTCTAACAGTCAGTGGAACAAATTACAATTTGCAAAGGAAATCAGTAAATCTCTTGAGACAAATGAAAATGATAACAGAACATATCAAAATGTATAGGATGCAGCAAATGCAGTGCTGAGAGGGAAATTGATAGCCCTAAATGTTTACAATAAAAAAGAAGAAAGAGATAAAGACATAACTGCACACTTGGAGAAGCTAGCAAAAGAATAGCAAACTAATCCCAAAGCAAGCAGAAGAAAATAAATAACAAAGATGAGAACAGAAATAAATGAAATTAAGAACTGAAAAATAGAATTAACAAAACAGAAAGTTGGTTCTTTGAAAACATCAATAAAATTTGCAAATCTTTAGTTAGACTAACAAAGAAAAAAAGAGAATATTCAAATAAATAAAATCAGAAATGAGAGGGGAACATTATTACTGATCCAACAGAGATTAAAAAAAAATCATAAGAGGATACTATGAACAACTGTAGGACAACAAATTAGACAATCTAGATGAAATGGACAGATTTCTAGAAACACACAAACAACCTAAACTGACTCTAGAAGAAATAGAAGACCTCAACAGACTAATTATAAGGAAAGAGGTTAAATAAGTCATCAAAAACCTCCCGGAAAAAGAAAGGCCCTTGACCAGATGACTTCACAGTGATTTCTACCAATCATTCCAAGAAGAATTAATACCAATCCTGCTCAAAACTCTTCCAAAAAATTGAAGAGGAAGGAATATGACCTAACTCATCCTATGAGGCCAACACTATCCTAATACCAAAGACAGATAAAGATACTACAAGAAAGGAAAATTACAGACCAATTTCTCTTATGAATTTAGATGTAAAAATCCTCAAGAAAATACTAAAAATCCAATCCAATAGCACATTAAAAGAATGATACACCATGATCAAGTGAGTTTTATCCCACTTATGCAAGGGTGGTTCAACAGAAGAAAATAAATTAATGTAATATACCACATTAACAAAATGAAGGGAAAAAAACTACATGATCATCTTCATTGACACAGAAAAAGGTATTTGACAAAACCAGCATCCTTTCTTGATAAAAACACTTAGAAAAATAGGAATAGAAGGAAACTTTCTCAACATGATAAAGGGCATACATGAAAAACCCACAGCTAACACCATACTCAATGGTGAAAGACTGAAATCTTTCCCTCTAAAATCTGGAACAAGACAAGGATTCCCACTATCACACTTTTAGTCAACATTGTACTGGAAGTTTGAACCAGAACAATTAGGCAAGAAAAAGAAATAAAAGGCATCCAAAATGGAAAGGAAAAATAAAACTTCCACTATTTGCAGATGACATGATCCTATATATAAAAAAAATCCTGAAAAATCTACTACAAAGGTACTAGAGATAATTTTTAAAAGTCAGCAAACTGGTGCAGTGCAAAATTAACACCCAAAAATCAGTAGTGCTTCTACACATGAATAATGAGCAATCTGAGAAGGAAATCAGGGGGAAAAATCCATTTACAATAGCAAATAAAAGAATCAAAATCTAGGAATAAATTTAACCAATGCTGTAAAGGGCTTGTACACAGAAAACAGTACAACATTGCTAAAAGAAATCAAAGACCTAAATAAATGGAAGGACATTCCATATTCATGGATTGGAAGACTAAATATAGCTAAGTTGTCAATTCTACCCAAAATGGTTTACAGATTCAATGCAATCTGAATTGAAGTTCCAAGAACCTTCTTTGCAGAAATGGAAAAGCCAATTATTAAATTTATTTGGAAGGGTAAGCAGCCCCTAATAGCCAAAAACCTCTTAAAACAGAACAAAGTTGGATAGACATGGTGACCAATGGAACCAAATTGAGAGTTCAAAAATAGACCCTCTCATATATAGCCAATTGATTTTTGACAAGGCTACTAAGTCCACTCAATTGAAAAAGAATAGTCTCTTCAACAAATGGTCCTGGGAGAATTGGATATCCATATGCAAAAGAATAGAAAGGACCCCTATCTCACTCCATATAAAAAAAATTAACTTAAATGGACCAAAAACCTAAATATAAGAACCAAGACTATAAAACTCCTAGGAGAAAATCTAGGGACATGTCTTCAAGATCTTGTGTTGGGCAATGGTTTTGCAGACTTTACACCCAGAGCACAAATGAAAAAAAGAAAAAAATAGATAAATAGCAGCTCCTCAAAATTAAAAACTTCTGTGAATCAAAAGACTTGTCATGAAAGTGAAAAGACAATCCACTCAATAGGAGAAAAGATTTGGAAACCACATATCTGATAAGGATTTAATATCCAGAATATATGAAAAATATCCTTCAACTTAACAACAAAAAGATAAACAACTCAATTAAAAATGTGCAGAAGACTTGAATAGACATCTCTCAAAAATATATATAACAATGGCCAGAAAGCACATGAAAAGATGTTCAACATCATTAGCCATCAGGGAAATGTAAATCCAAACCACAATGAGATACCATTTCACACCCATTCGAATAGGCACTATTGGGGAAAAAAGAAAAGAAAAGAACAAGTGTTGGAGAGGATGCAGAGATATAGGAACACTCATTCATTGATGGTGGCAATGTAAAATGGTGCAGCCACTGTGGAAGACAGTTTGGCAGTTTCTCTGGAGCTAAGTATAAAATTACCATATGACCCAGCAATTCTGGCTGGTAGGTATATACTATTTGTTTGAGTCTTTTATTTGGACCCCAGAAAATTATGATCTTAAATCGAACCTGGAGTGAACCTTTGATTAGATCACTTGAGGGCCATTTGATTAGATTGTTCCAATAGGGCATAGCCCAGACTGAGTCTTAATCCTCTTACTGGAGTCCTTTATAAACAGAGAATAAAAGTCACAGGCACAGATAAAAAGCCACAGTGATGAAGAGAAGGAAGCCATAAGCTCAGAGAGGAACCCAGGGGAGAGAAAATCCAGACGGAGCAGCCTGAAGCAGAACTAGCAACAAGATCTGGAGGAGACGGGAGAAATGAGCAGACACCACCATGTGCCTTATCACCCACAGCTAATCTTGGGGAGAAACAGAACTTGGAGGAGAAAGCGAACTTGGAGGAGAAAGCAGAGACCAGCAGAGCCACCATTGTGCCTTACCACATGGCAGGAATCCAGGATTGTCAGCAGCAGACCTTTGGTGAGACAGCATCTCTGATGGTGCCTTGATTTGGACATTTTCATAGCCTCATAACCGTAAGCTTTTAACCTAATAAATTCCAATTGTAAAAGCCAACCTATGTCTGGTATATTGCATTGGCAGCCTTTAGCAAACTAAAACATATACCCCAAAGAATTGAAAGTAGGGATTTGGACAGATATTTGCACACCTATGTTCATAGCAGCATTTTTCACAATTGCCAATAGATGGAAGCAACCCAAGTGTCCATCAACTGATGAATGAATAAACAAATTGTGGTATGTACATACAATAGAATATTGTTCAGGTGTAAAAAGGAATGAAGTTCTGATGCATGCGACAACGTGGATGAACCTTGAGGACATTATGATGAGTGAAATAAACCAGACAGAAAAGGGCAAATATTGTCTGAGCTCATTGATATAAACTAATTATAACAAGAAAACTCATAGAGTTAGAATCTAATATATAGGTTATCAGGGGATAGATTGGTCATAGAGAAACGGGAGTTGATGCTTACTTTGTACAGAATTTTCTATGTAAAGGTTTGGAAATGGGTGGTGGTGATGATAAGACATTGCTGTGAGTGTAATTAACAGCACTGAATTATATAGGTGAATGTGGTTAAAACAAGAAACTTTAGGATATATAAATTATTAGAATAAAAATCAAGATAAAATATAGGACTGTATAACACAGTGAACTCTATTGTAGATGATGAACTATAGTTAATAGTACAAGAATGTCCTTTCATGAATTATGACAAATGTACAACACTAATAAAGGATATTAATAATAGGCTGGTATATGGAAAAATATTTACAAATATTATAAGCTATGGATAATAGTTAACAATACTATTTTAATAATTTTTCATCATTTAATACAAAGGTAATTACTGCTAAAAAAATTAGTACAATTACAAAAAATTGCTATCATTGATTGCAACCGATATTCCACATGAATGCAAGGTGTTAGTGGTAATGTGGTATATGGTAGTCCTATATTTAATGCATAATTGGTATGTAAACTCACAACTTCTTTAATAAAATTAAAAAAAATAAAGCAGTCTAGGGATTTAGAAAGTTATGAGTGTTTAAATTGCCTAAAATACTATATATCATCATATAATACATTAAGTGGGTACATTGCTTCTCTGTCCTGAGAATTCCTGAGTGACCTCAATCTGCAAAAACCATTTTCTTCATCCTTGACCACATGCTTTCTCTCTTCCCCTAACATTTATGCAGGACCCAACACACAAGATTTGCTTCTCTGTTTTTTCTACCAGCTTTGCCAGGACTCTACTGTATATGCCAAGTCTTAAAAAAAAAAAAAAA
>JAQZBX010008351.1:0-41614 GCA_029593785.1 Cabassous unicinctus
AAATTGTTTCTATGATGAATTTCATTTACTTATCATTACTAGACAGTTTATGTACCTTATTTATAAAAAATGTGCGATAGGTATGTTCGCATAAGAAATGCGTATTAAACATATTGGCTGCACACAACGAGGTGCTACTGTATATTTCATTTTGCTATGTTTCGTGAATTAAAGGGGGTTTTCCTGTAGGAACAGCAAATGCCTCTCTCAGATCCAAACCTTTTCCCCGATGCTGCTTCAGAACAGACAGCTGACAATGGACTGTGGTTGGAAGGATTCAAAGCGTGGCTCGTCTTCCTAAACTCAGCCCACCCACCCATCTGCTTCAGCCGGGAAGTCCACCAGTAGAGCATGCCCTTCGAGGTCAGCGCACTCCGTTAGAACCAACAGCTCCTGGAGAAGCTGTGCGCTATGCCCCTGCCTGCCACCACTGGCACATGCCAGGGTGCCAAAGGCTACATTTATGGCAGGGGAACTTGGCCATGGAAGGCCACGATGCAGCACTCAGGGATTCTGGACCAATCAGAGGGCGACACAAGGTAGGAGCCTGCCGAAGAAAGAGGCCCCCTTCGCACTCCAAAAGAGGCAGGAGCACTGTCAGGGGTGCAGAAGGCACCAAAGGCAAGATTTCATTACTGTGCTCTGAGCCAAGGATGACCTTGGATAAAATTGGTTCATTCATTCACTAAATATTTATTGAGCACCTATGAGTGTCGGACATGGTGCTAAACTCCAAATATATAGTGACGCCCAAAACAGACATGGTCCAGATTTCAAGGAACCGAAAGTTCTAGTGGGAAAGATAGTCAAATATCAAGTAAACAAACAAATAAGCAAGTACCAAGACTAATGATTGCCACAAGGGAAAAGAAGGGTCCTACATGACCTACACTCTGAGGAAGTGACTTTTAAACAGGGGTCTGAGGGAGGGGTGGGAGGGGAAAAGAACATTCCAAGGCACGGAAAGAGTCTACCTGAAAGGCACGTGGACCCAGCGGCGGATCCGGGTTTCAGCTCAATAGTGGGCAAGAGGGAGCCAGGCCCAGAACGAGTTTGGAGAGGAAGACAGTGCGCAGGACACACGGGGTCTTGCTAGGCATCCATTCCTGTTATTCGATAACTCTAGAACAATGCACACATTCCCAGTTCTTCGTATGTACGTGAGTAATTCACCTGTAGTCTCTGCCTAAGAACAGCAACTAGTACTGCACGATGCCTGTGGCTCATTGTATCAGTCAGCCAAAGGGGTGCCGATGCAAAGCACCAGAAACCTGTTGGCTTTTATAAAGGGTATTTATTTGGGGTAAAAGCTTACAGTTACAAGGCCCTAAAGAGTCCATCAAGGTTTCTTTCTCACCAAAGTCGGTTGCCATGTGTTGAAGCAAGATGGCGGGCGATCTCTGCCTGGTCTCTCCTTCCTCAGCTGCTCAACTGTTCTGTTCTCTTTGGCTGCAACTATCAGGCGAATGGCTCATCTCTCCCTGGGCCCACAGGATCAAAGCGCTCTCCTCTTCCACGTCTTGACAAAGATCTCTCCTCTGGCATCTACGGAGCTCTTTCTCTTTTCTTGTGTATCTTCTTGTGTGGGTCTTCTTGAGTGAGTGTCATTTTATATAGCCCACCAAGGGTTATACCTTACTGACATGGTCGAATCAAAGCCCTAATCTTAACATAATTTAATCAAAGACATCTCAGCTGAATCTAATACAATTAAAGGGTCTCACGCCTGGAGGAACAGACCAGTTTACAAACACAGTCTCTCTTTTAGGAATTCATAAATAATCTCAAACTGCCACATTCCCAAAGGCCTTTCAAAAGAGCATTTATTTATTTACTAGTATTAATATTATTAAATATCAAAATAATAACACTTAAGGGCAATGCTAGGAACTTTGGGTGGATTTCCTCAGTTAATCCTCAAACAGCAATTCATAGCAAGAATCATTACCTCCCATTTTAAAGCTGGAGCAGGCTAAGGGTTTCCCCCAGGGTTGATCAGCTTATAACCCGGGTACATCTCATTCTAAGATCCATGCTCTAGACCAGAGGTTGGCAGACGACCGCCCACGGGCACCACACGTTTCTGTAAATAGCTTTGTTGGCACGCCACCGCACCCACTCCTTTGCGTATTGTTGTGGCTTCTTTCCCACTCTGGGGACAACCCTGTGACAGAGGCTGTGGAGCCCACAGAGCCTAAAATAGTTACATTCTCACGCTTTACTGAAAACATTTGGTGGCCCCTGCCCTAGTCAAGACAAGGGCTTTTTAGGTAGAGCTCCGTGGGATCCCCTGGGCGAGTCCCCTGAAATGACAAGTGTCTTTGTTTACCTGGGTATTTTTTTCTAAGGAAAGAATTCATGACTTTAAAAAAAAATGAAGACCTCAGTTAAACCAGAAGATATTTTAGAAATCTGATCCTCAAAGTGTGTGTGTTCAGGGAAGGAGTCTCACTTAAGGAACTTTCCACCCAACGATGGCTTAACTTAGCTATTCATGTCTTTTATTACCTTCAATAAAATTCTTCAAATGCTTTAAAAAAATTGTGTGTGGTCCCACACACAGCAGTCTCACCTGAGAACTTGTTAGAAATGCAAATTTCTCCCGCCTTGGAAATTCTGGAGGTGGGCTCCCGCAATCTGGGGTTTCACAAACCCTCGAGGTTAAATCTAGCGCATCAGAATCACCTGAACAAGCTGGAACTCGCAAAACCAAAGTGAAAACCGTGGATGCCAGCACCCCAGAACTTTTTGGTCTATTCATAATTTAACTCATTTTATGGAGAGCAAGAAAAAACCGGCTAATTTAAAACAGATACTTGAAGTCGTCCTCTTGCTGTTGGCTATGCCAGTCAACTACAGCTTTCAGACGAAACATCCGAGCTCATCTGAGGTTGGAGATTGAAGGACATGGTGGCATTGGGCTCTCTTGCCTTCCAACGCTGGCCTCTCGCTTTAGCTGTTCAGGCTGATGGTTAACGGCCACCAGGGTAAACCCCCTGCAGACGCCGCTCTGTGAAAAACATCCTAGAGACTACCATCTGGCTCATCCCTTTTTAGTGACACAAGTGACAAAATGGTCAGGCATAAAAATTCACCGCCTCTGAACCAGAATTTTCCTCCAAAAACTAGCTATGGTGCATCTGCCTAGCCAGCCCGTATCTCCAGACGCACCCCTGCTCCAGACTTGGGATGGCTCCCCCTCCACAGCCCCTTAGGGCAAACCTCACGCTCTTCTCGCAACCATTTCCCCATTTGCTTTCTGGCTGTAAAATCATTAATGTTACACTAGAGATGAAAGTGGGTTGTTTTTTTTAAGATTATAGTTTTCAATGAAAACATGATTATTTGCCAGATTCCCCACAATTTCCATTTCTATTACTTTTTAATTCTTAGTGACTTTTTCCTCTCTGCGTTCAGGCCATTTGGGGAAAGCCTTGCCCTTAGTTTGAATCAACTCATCCAGAGAGATCTGTACCTACAGATGAATACAAAGTTAGCCAGCTGCCCAGTTCAGCCATAACTTCACAGCGTTGTCTTCCAGCTCAAGCACCATGCAGGGTTTTCTCATTGTCTACACCACTCCTGCAGCGTTTCCAGAAGTTTCACATAAACCTATCCTACACCTGCGTAATTTAATAATTATTATATCAATATTTAATTACCCTCCACCTGCATAATTTAAATCAATCTTTTTTGATGGTTTTCTCCATTTGAGCTCAGGGTGCATGAAGCAGGTGTGCCGATGTTGAATGTGGCATTTTCTGGAAGATTCCCTCTATAGCATTAACAAGGCTGCACTGCCTGGAAGCAGAAGAGAAGCATGTGTTGGGTAATTAGTGCAGGTAGCCTGGTCTGGGAAGGACCTTCCGGTGGGAAAGTGGGATTTGGTCTGCTCTCGCCCACAACCAGCTGAAGAAAGTACTCTGCTCTACTAACCACTTTCCCTTCCTCAAACACTTTCTACATTTCATGTTTACTCACTCCTTTAGCACCGTTTTCTTCAGAAATCCATGAAAATCAATATTCCTGAAGACACTCCACTACTACCCCTATTGATGGGATAAGAATAATTATAACAGCAAATAATAATAGCAAACATTGCCAGGCCCTGCTCTAAGTGCTTTACGTATCTTCACTCATGATTCACAGAACAACCCTGTGACAGTTCCAGTATCATCCGCACTTTACAGACGAGAAGACTAAGTCTAGAGAGGTTAAGTCACTTGCCCAAGGCCACACAACTGAAAACCAGTGGAGCTTGGATTTGAACCCAGGCCGGCTCGGTCCAGAATTCCTGTTCTCCACCAGCAGGCTATGCTGCCCCCCAAAAAGACTCCTCCTCACCTGTTCATGAAATCTGTTATTTGGCTGTAAGCAATAGCTTCCCACTGAATGTGAAAACAAACCACCTACAATGGGAACTGAGGAGACTGTTAAATATGTAGCTTATTGGTTCCCTCTCCATACTGGATCAGAATCTCCAAGGTGGGTTCCAGGGAATCTGCACGTTTAATAAGCTTCAAGGCAAGCTAGTCCTTCCAAAGCTTTAGAACCTCTGAGTCATCCCAGGACCTCTCTGAGTTTTGCCCATTTTACCCCTAATATGTCTTCCATGTTGACAAATTCTTTCCTCTGGACAAATCTAAATGCACAGGCTTGATGTGATTTGGGGTACACCCTACTGGCTCTGCCCCACCTTGTCCCACCGCTCCCCGAAGGTGGTGACTGAAGGTCTCAGAGCCTTCACCCATCTGGAAGGTTCCTAAGAGGCGTCATTAGCTGATATGAACAGTTCGCCTAGAGCAGGGGTTCTTAACCTTGTTTGTTCCACGGACCTATTGCCAGTCAGGTGAAAACCACGGACCCTTTCTCAGAATGTAGCAGCAGATAGTTTTATGACACTCAACATCGGCGTGTCTTTAAATTAGATTTTAGGAATATTCAAAATTACATTTTAAACGTTTCCATAATTTCAATACCTGATAACCTAACACGGTTCAATGTCTCTTCAAAAGGACATTTTCGGCAAACGTTTAGAAATTCGAGTTTTCCCACGGCGTCATAAAACCATCTCCGCCATCCTCACCAAGCTTTTTGCAGGCAGTTATCCACTGCACTCAGAACACGCTACAGCAAAATAAAAACCATACTAAGTCCACACGGTACTGTGTGTTACTTAATAAATATATCACACCCGCACCAACACGTCCCCACAAGAATAATGGTTTTTTGAATTTTCAATTCAAGCTCATGGACCCCCTGAAATCTTTCCACAGAGCCCTGCTTAAGAACCCCTGATCCAGAGCCACAGGCTTTGGAAGAGAAGGGGGAAAGCAAGCACCAGGAGAAGGGATGGAGGAGCCAAAGAGAAAGAAGGTAAGGGAGGACGAAAATCCACGTGGCCTCCTCCACCCACAGACTGGCACACGGGCCGTGATCTCCGTGTGTCTTATCTCCAGGAGGAGCAGCTCTACATTTCTGGGAGAAACCAACTCCAGGAAAGAATTTCTGTTTCTAACAAGGTGGAAAGCAGAAAAAGGTATCACTACTTTTTAAAAAAAATTTTTAATAAAGGTTAGAATAGAATAGGGCTTCCTTTATCTGCAGGCCCATCCCTAACTTTCATAGAACCTGGCACAGGAGCCCAAATGAAGGCCTACATACCAAATGTCCAAATATTTAAAAGTTATAAATCAAGGGAATAAACTATTTTTAAAAACCTGTTCTATTTTCTTGCCTTGACCAATATGTTTTCATAATGACCTGGAAGCCTACATTTATATTGAGAATTCTCCAACTCCTCAGCATTCTAGGTTGGAACATGGAGGTGGGAAAACTTGGCCTCTGGATTCTTCTCAGCCCTATCTCAACCTTGAGGGCCAGCAGGCACCAGTGTGGACACACAAGTCCTCAAGCAAACAGCTGTCTCACGGCCACCCCTCGGGACTGAGGATACACACACCAGTGAGACAGTCCAGAGGCCCGACGAGTCCTAGAAATGGACTCGGGAGTGTGCAGGCACGAATAGCCAAGAGCTCAAGCACCCAGAGGGCAGTCTAGAAGGCGTGGGTTCCAGGCAGCTCACCACCCCTTGGCCCTGTAAGGAGGACACAGCCCAAGGAGGCCCAGAGTGGGGCCCTCTAAGGCAGGGCTTCCTAAGTGTGGTCCAGCCTCACCTGGGAACTTGCTAGAATGCACCCACCACTACCTACTGAATCAGACTTAGGTGGCAGAGCCCGGAATCTGTGCCTCAACAAGCCCGCCTTCATTCTGATACAGGCTAAGGCTGGAGACTCGCTACTCTAGTAGAGTATAAAGCCTGGTGCAGGGAGCCCCCTTGCCCAGGTCTGAGGACAATACTGTTTATATGTCTTATTTCTGTCTTTCCTTAGGGCTATTGCCACAGGCTCCATGTGCATCTTTCCCAGCTGCCTCCATTATGCTCAGATCTGCTTATCATCTGAGGTTCACATCACACCCCACTTTTTCCTGTGACTCCTTCCTCCAGCTGTGCCCCCAGTGGCACTCTGCCTTTTTATGGACTGGCATTCTCGTGGTTTATGCAGTATTTTGATCCCTCTTTTGAATTATAAGAAACTGTCTTCTTCAAGGCTTTGTACACGCCACAGACTCCATAAACGCACATTGATTGGAATGACAGAAAGAGAGAAAGGGATCTGAAAAGGAAAACAGAAAGGCAAACTTTCCCCTTTCTCTCCAGAATCCTCTGCTTTACTTCCCCTGCCTCTGCTTATGTAAAGAGGATGGGCTCCCACGTGGGCTGTACCTCTCCCAAGCTGTGTGACTTTCACCCAGCTACCAGACCTCTCTGAACCTGTGTCCCCACTCTGTAAAAAGCAAGAAGGGGAAAGTCTGGGCTTAGAGGGTATTTATGAAAGCATTTATTATCTGATAAGTGCTCAAAACCGGCTAGATTTCTTCCTTAAGGCCAATGATTACAATTCCCTGTAAGGACACAGCGCAGGCACAGCCAGAGTCCGGCAATTCAGGGACGCACGGTCCACTTAGGAAGAGCTGTGGTTTCTTGGGGCACGAAGGCTGCAGATACTGTGTGTCAATGCGAGTCAGATCCAACAGTGGATCCAGGTTTCGTAGGGCCTGAAGCTTATATGATTTGATGACCTCGTTAAGAAAAAAAAAATCTTACTTTTGCAAGTTTTACAAAAGGATATAGCCATGTGAACCCATTGCTAGGCTCTTCCCTTCAGTCCTGCCCAATGGAGTGTTCCCTTTTCTTTTTTCCCAGGAAAAATCTCTGAGTGGATGAAGCCCCTTTCTTTAACACACCTCCAGTCAGACCCCAAGTTGCACTCACTCATCACCTCCCGAAATCCCCAGGGGAGCCCCCTTTCTTGGCTGTGTCATGACCCGATTTGCCCCCTTAAGATTCTGCTCGAACCTGTCCCCATGCCTGCATTTACGGAAGTGGCTGGAAATCAAGAACCCCGCGTTCTCCTCCCCTGCTAGCCAGGAACTCGTCGAGCCCTTCGGCCCACTCGCTGGGAGCTCCTGTCTTAATTTCTCACTCTGTAAAATGGACTTAATGGGCATTTCCCTATAAGTCCACCCTCAGGCGTGCCCTATGAGCTGGTAGGAGAAGAGAGATGCATGAGGCCATGCTTTTGAAAGACTTGGCACTCTTGAGTGGCAGGACACTGTTTAATTACAAGAAAGATGTATGCTCAGGGCTGAGAGTTCACTTTTTTTTTAAATAAAAGATTCTAGGAGCAAACTAAGCTGAAGCAAGTGTGTGCAGCACTCAGCTCTCCTGGCATGAGAAATGTTTATCTAAGGAGGACACGCTGAGTTGTGGTTTGAACTAGGGAAGGAAAAAAAGGAAAGCAAGATCATTATCTGGTTTACTGACACTTGAAGGGAAAAAAAAAAATAGAGAGAGAGAGAGGAACCATCCTAATGAGAGAAAACAAATGGAGAGAAATAGGGCAAAAGTTTAAACTTGGACGTTTTCAGAAATGTGCCACTCTGTCCCTGACCTGCCCCTTGTTTTTTATGAATTCAGGCTGGGATTATGAGATCTTCCGAAATTTACAGCTAAAGAAACTGCGCCCCGGGGAAGCAGAGTCACTCAGGAGAGCCATCACAGCTAGTTCCCAGCAGAGATGAGACTGGAGCCCCGGCTCTGGACTCCACGCTGGAGAGTCTTCCCACCATTCTATCCTGACTGTGCAGAGCAAAGGCGTCTGAGGGAAAAGCCTCCTGATACGCTAGCTTATTAATTTCAGTAATAGCGCTAGTGCTGGTGGTGTTAGAAACTTCACGTGAGAGACCCTCGAGGTCTGATCTAAAAACATGTACTGGTAGTTAACAGCGTTCCTGGTACAGTTTGCTAGTCACTCCCTAGCCCATACCGTTCTGTGCCGGAAGTGAAATAGAAGCCGTGATTCCCGCCCTCTGGAAGCTTATGCTCTTAATTGAGGAAACAGAACATAGACACGTGGATACAGACAATACAAGGCAAGGTCAAGGCCCCGTGATGAAGGGCCCAGTGAGATGCAGGAAGAGCTAGGGAAGGGAGCCATCCTGGAGGCTGGAGGACGTGGCCGTAAGTAGACCTGAGGAACTGGTGGATGCCGAGGGGGGAAATAGAGCGCATTGCCAACATTGTAAAGTAAAGACCTGGAGATAGGAATTTTAGGCCAGAGACACAGTGATTTCACCAATCTGGCTACATTAAGACACTTGGAAAGAGTTTGGAGCCAGGCTGGGAAGGGCAGAATTAAATTTGAGCAAAGGGAAAGAGACTTTATCCTAGAGGCAAAAGGGAGTGATTTGTGATCTTGGACAAGGTCATGGCATGATGAAAATGTTGGAATTCATCTATGGTGCACAATAAAGATTCTAGGTAAAAGACTAGCGGGAAAACGTTAGTTTTAGAAAGATCTTCAGCTGTGGGGTGATCTGACTAGGTCAAACACTCAGAGCATTTAAGCAGAACTCTTCTTAATAGGTAGGGCAGAGGGAAACTTCAATCACATCCCAAAGGAGCATCCCCGTCAAACAGGACTACTCCTGAAAAGTGACGTCCTGTTTGAACGTCAAACTCGTTGAAAAGTGACGTCCAGTGTGGAAAGGCTGTCCCCTCCGAAATGCTCCCTTGTAATGACAGTAACGGCAGGGGAAGGGCTAGACTCAGAATCAGCACCTCCCCCAGCATCAACTGCTACCTCCAGGCGGAGCCCAGAGGAAATCCACAGCCACAAGCGGCTGTTTGTTTGAGCCGTGGTGGCAGTTCACCAGGACCAGCCGTCACCCTTGCACAACCACAAGTGTCAGTTGAAAAGAGGGGGAAGGACACCTGGGGGGCTTCAGCCTTAAAATAAGATCTGTGAACCCTGTGCAAGCTGCCTCGATATATTTTTATGACTCGTGGCTTTGCACTTGGAAACCTCTGCAGCCAGTGGAGCTAGCTGTTTTAACAGTGTTTTGTGTGTTTTGTCTTTCTTATATATGTAGTGTGTACGTGAAGTGTAAGTTACCCAAGCCTTACAAAGAGTAACTAAAGAAAATGCCGATTAATACCCGTAGAAAGGGAAACAGGACTCAAATCTAGTTTACTCTTTGAGCAAGCTGACTTATTGTTTCCCTAAAAAGCTGGTCTTTTCACTCATCAAACTTCTTCTTATCCTCCTTCTCCATCTATCGAATCCCTCCTCTGGCAGCCTTCTCTCTTCAGTCCTTCTCCCAAACCATGCCCACTCACGTGGCATCTCCATAATATTGCTAGTTCCTACTGTGTGCCCAAGCCTTTGCCAGGCGCCAGAAAAATAAGCTCCTGCCCTCAAGGAGCACACAATTCATTAGAAAAAATGAATGCACGAAGAATTAATCGTAGCAAGACGGGTCCAGTGACCTGATGGGCTACCCAGGTAGACATTAGCCTCCGTGCCTGCCTAGAGCCACTGCCCAGACAGCAAAAGGCAGCTAAGCCGAGGGAGCCGATCGCAGGCTGGCGGCAGCCTGGGACGTGCCTGGGGCTAAGACCGGCTGCCACGCGGGGAGAAGTGAGCCAGTCAGAGTCTTCTTGGGAATTCACAATGGAAATCATGGCGAGAGCACGGCAGCCAACAGGAGGAAGAGATGAAGGCTTGCGAGGCAGGATGCGGCACGAATGGCCACAATGGAGCCGTGAGCCAGCGACCACCACCTCGACAGTCAGTGTTTCCCGAGTGCCTGCTACGTGCCAGACTTTGTTCCCAGGTTGTGGTTAAGGACACTAAGGATCTAAGCAGATGCACCCGAGACCTGTCAGTCGTAATCTGCATTTTAACAAAATTCCCAGGTGATAGTTTGCATATTAAAGTATAAGAAGCACTTTATATTATATATATTACTTTACACTATTGATGACGGTTTGTAATTTTAAAATTATTTTTATCATTTGTTTATTGTCTGTCTCCCCCCTACAAGACTGTAGGTCCCGTAAGGGTAGGGGCTTTGTCTGAACCACTTCACCTCTTTATCCCAGAACGTAAAACACGTGGTAGGCATTCCAAAAATATTGGCTGAATGAATAAACCAATACATGAATGAATTGCTATGCCCCAGTCGAGTCACGATCATTACCTAGGCCTCCAAAACCCAACAGGTGGCTTCCTGTTTGAGGCCTCCATTCCCCCAGGTGTGGGGACTGCTGGAGGCTGAGGACTCTGGGCAGACCCCGTCCCTGGGAACTGCCCTCAGCAGCCTCACCCTTGACCACATTCCCTTCTCAGGGGCGTCTGCAGCCAACAGCGGGTGAATGTGGGGCATTCAAAGACTCAACCCTTTTTCCCTCAATTTGGGACAACTCTGAAGGGCCATCCAAGCTCCAGAGCTCCCCGTGGATCAACGGAAGCCTTGGAGTGGCAGCATTGCAGTCCAGCTTCTCCCTCTGCTCAGACCTGCTCCTTTTCCTCCGCCCCAGGAATCGATCCCAAGGACACTCCCCTGAAAATGTTCTGTAGCAAAATCCCCATCTCAGAGTGTTTCCTGAGAAACCCAACCTGAGACCAAAACCCACATGGGGAGAGCTGGACTCACACTGAGGGCCACGTCGAGCTCAGAGAACACCTGGGAACTCCACTTACTCCCAGATCCCACGAGGACCAGTTGTTTATCTTCCAGAGTTCCCTTGACACCCTCTCAGCTGTGATGAACCTCTTTCCCCTGCTCCCAAAGTACCTAAGTTAGAGGGGTACGAGGAAGAGTCTGTGGGGGTTCAGGGAAAGTGTGACTGATTTTATTGCAAGAGATAAGAGGGATTTTGCCTCCAATGCGAGACTTTAAAGTCAGGGGCAGTGTAATTTAAAAAGTACTAGGCATATAGTACACTTAATAAATATTTAACAGGGCACAAGACACCAGAAACAAACATCTAAATATCAAACTTGAAGTACAAATAAAAGAAAGATGAGCATGTTTCTCTCCTAACAAAGGCATGAAATAGCATTTGCATTTTATCTGTAAAGCATACAACACACTTACACAGTAATCTCAGCATGGAAAACGGGTGAACTGACATTGAATTATATCCCAATGCTTTGGTGACTGGAGTACTTAAAGACCTACAAGTTGGTCCCATACAATAGTCCCGAAGGCAGAGTTCCAAAGAGAAAAAAAATAGTTGCCAACGAGACTGGGCTATAAAAGGGTCACTTTCACCATCTAACAAGGGATGTGGCATCCCACGGGTATTTGAGGTGCAAAAGGGCTTCTGGTTACCCACCTACCCAGAAAAAACTAAACCTGGACAAAATATATGAAATAATATTTCATGAGACATTGGACTTCCAACAACAAAGAACAGCGATCCCTGAGAGATGGAAAGCAAACGAGGTTAGCCCTACCACTGTGCCAGCTTACGACACAGAGAAAGTCTCTAGGCTGGGGCACAGGATGGGCAATTCCTGGCAGAGCCCAGCATTCTTCCTGAACTGAAAAGACCAAGCTGGGAGTCCAAGGACGCCAAGACGGCCAGAGTTCATTAGGCAGACTTGCAGGTCTGCAGAGGGTCTCCCTCAAGTGTGGGTGAGAAAACTACGCAAAGCCGGAGATTAGAGGAAGTAGTGCCCAGAGCTCCCACAGGGCCAGGAATATGCCTGTCTCCAACAACCAGTCTGGAAAGTCTCATAATTCATGGGGCATTGGGTTGGAGCACCCAGGAAAAGTTAGCCTGTGATGAAATACAGCTCTGGTCCCACTTATAGCTAAAAGCACGACCCAGAAAGATGACCCTGGTTCCAAGAATCTTAACCACTTCTCATAACAAAGCTCAAGAGCTCAGAAATACAAAAATACCCAGGACCCAACAGGGTCATATTCACAATGGCTGGCATCAAATTAATAACCACCAGACATGCCAAGAATTAGGAAAATATAACCCATGATAAGGAGAAAAATCGATCAATTGGAACTGTCCCAGAAATGACACAGAAACTAGAAATTAGTATGCAAGAACATTAAAACAAATATTACAACTGTTTTCATGTTCCATATGATGATCAAGAAGCTAGAGGAAAGATTAAACATGTTAAGCAGAGACATGGAAGATATTTTAAAAAAAGAAAGACCCAAGGCAAACTTCTAAGATGAAGTCCAATGGACTGGAGCCTGAGGTCAACACTAAGAATCTTCAAGGTCTGTGTGTGACAGTCATGCTTAAACATGACTCTTCTCTTCTTCTCACTGCTCCATGGACATGTCCTTCATCAATGACCCCCCCCCTTTATTCCATTTATAAAATTAGATAAGTTGTAGATTTACAGAAAAATCATGCATACAGTAGAGTTCTCATATATCACCCTATTATTAGCACTTTGCATTTAGTGTGGTACATTTGTTACGATTGATAAAAGAACTTCTTTATAATTGTACCATTGCCTATGGTCCATGGTTGACATTAGGGTTAACTCTTTGTGTTGTTTTTTGTTTTAAATTTGTATTCTAGTAATATATATAAACCTAAAATAGTCCCTGTTAACACATTCAAATATATAATTCAATGCTGTTCATTATGTTCACAATATTGTGCTACCATCACAACCATCCACTACCAAAAGTTTTCCATCTATCCAAAAATAGAAACTCTGTACGATTTAAGCACCAACTCTCTATTCCCTATCACCAGCCTGGCCCTTGGCAAACTGTATTCTAATTTCTGAATCTATGAATTTGCTTATTCTAATTATTTCATATCAATGAGATTATACAATAAAAATTTTCAAAAGTCTTTGTGTGCTCTTACCAGAGATAAAGAGCTCACTCAGCCTTCCTCCCTTCCAGTACCATCTCCTTGAGAAGAGACCTGTAGGACTGTTATTTCTGGCCTTGTTCAGCCAAGAGGACCCTTCAAGCTCCCTATAGAGGCTGAAACTCAAAAGTTTGAGGCAAGATGAACGGGCCCAAAGGGAAAGCAGTTCTCTGTTTGTACAGCAACTGGTGCCAGGATAGCAAGGGGTAGGAGGCCAGGGGACGTGAGTCCCATCCACCCTCCACTGTCTAGCAGCTGTGTGGCTTTGGGCAATCTAGTTAACCTCTCTGAATCCCAGCTTCATCATCGGTAAAATAAGGATGATATGATAATAATAGTCACTTTGTAAGATGGTTGTGACAATTCAATTGCATTAAGTAAGGTTTGTGCCTGGAAGTTCCTTCTAAAGTCCAAATATCTGTAGCTATTTTTGCATACTATAAAGCCAGGATATATGTTCCTCTCCCTCAGCCCCTTGCCTCTACCCCAGGAATCTCTTAAACATCTTTTATCTTTTTATTGACAAGGCTCTTGACATTCCTCAGGACTTCGTAGTTAATACTAAATAAGATAAGAGCAAGTAGGGTGTAATTTGAGCAACTAAGAATGGAAGAAAAAATTTCAAAGCTTGCTGTTATGTTTTCTATTGTTGTATAACAAATCACCCAAACTCAACTGTGTAAAGCAACAACCATTTCGTTATGCTCCTGGATTCTGCGGGTCAGGATTTGGAGAGCACTGGAGGGAGGTGACTGGCTGCTGCTGCAGGATGGGATCGCCGGAGGGCGTCTTCACTCACTTGACTGGCACCTGAGCAGGTCTACATAAACTCGGCTCAGCCGGGACCCGTGCACCTACACGTGGCCTCTCCACGGGCCTGGGGCTTCTCACAGCATGACAGCTGGGTTTCCAGAAGGATCATCCAGAGAGAGTGCACAGAAAATGGGAGTACACAGAGAACCACACGGAAGACACGGCCTTATTCCCTGGACAACAGTTGGCCATTGGTTGAAGCAGTCATAGGCCCACACAGATTCAAGGGGAGGGAAGAAGGAGCCACCCTCAATGAGAGAAGTACCGAAGTACTGAAGTACTGGGGGCCATGTTCAAAAGCTCCCTGCTTGTCATCTAAATCCACAGGAAAAGTAATATTTATGCACATTCAAGGTTCCAAAATAAACTATGGCCAATGGCACCATCTTTCCCTAGGTTAGTCTAGCCCAAGAAAAACTATATGCAGAAAAGCAGATGTGGCTCAAGCAGTTGAGTGCCCACCTATCACATGGGAGGTCCCAGGTTCAGTTTCTGGTGCCTCCTAAAGAAGACAAGCAAGACAGCAAGCTGACACAATGGGCTGGTGTGGCGAGCTAACACAACAAGATGACGCAACAAGATGACACGATGAGATGACACCACGAGGAAACACAATGAGAGACACAACAAGCAGGGAGCGGAAGTGGCTCAAGTGATTGGGTGCCTCCCTCCCACATGGGAGGTCCCAGATTCGGTTCCCAGTGCCTCCTAAAAAGAGGACGAACAGACAGCAAGCGCAAACAATGAGGGGAGGGGAAAATAAATTTTTTTAAAAACCTATCTTCAATAGTCCATCTCTCTGAATCATTTGGATCATCATGTACATCAATCACTTTTCATTGTCATTGAAGACTGCAAATGTAGTGTAGTTGCAACCAGGGAAATTAGGCTTGGCTTGTCAAAAGCGTATCAAGGTACCCTACAAAATTATTACCAGGATGCCCTCTGAGCTTTAAATAGATGACCCTAGGAGATGAAAAATCTGTTTTTCCTGAGGCAAAATGAAATTATCAGAAATATTTAACTGACATGTGTTTATATTAGAATCCCTAGTCTTCAGGGGCTACTCCAAAGAAAGTCAAAGTTAATAAAAGTGTGTGTATAAGTGACATAAGTAGAAACAGACCTGCTTCTGCAGATATTAGGTTGGATACTTTTCAAGTTTCAAAGAAAGAATGACAAGGCTGGTCTGAATTAGGAGGACTCTGGATTAATATTTATTGTGGGATAGGGTGGGATGTTAGGATGCAAAGTTATCAAAAACCGTTAGCACAAGCGCTTGGGGAAAACTTTGCCTTCAAGAACATGTCAAAGTCGCCCCTAAAAGCAAACTGGCAGAGCTGTCATGAGCTGGAGGTGGCAGTGTTGGGAAACGCTGATCATTTGGTTTGTGCTGAATAAAAGTACAACCTTTGATTTAGGGAGATAAACAGAATCACCGAAAGTGACAGCTCTTGTGAAAAGAAAAGGGAGGATGGAAGATCTGGCTACACAACTGCCCCCTTGGCAATCCCTTAACAAGGAAGAATCAGTGCTGCCTTCCGATTTTTAAAATTTTTACATGAAGTAAGCATGAAGTCCTGTGACTCAGAGAGGTCTCGCAGTGTAGAGGGTAAAAATGTGGGCCCTGGAACGAATTTCAACTGGGTATGAACGCTAACTCTGCCACTTGTTAGCTGTGCAGCCTTGGGCAATTACTTCATCTTTCCTAAGTTTTAGTTTCCTCATCTGGAAAATGGAGAAAATAACATTAGCTCTCTCATAGGATTGTTGATAACGAATGCAAAAACTTTACATAGCATAATTCATTACAATCCATCCTGTAGTCTCATTTTTATCACTTTATTTTCTCATAGTTTATACTAGCTTCATGATGTAAGAATAATCCATGCATATTAATAAAATGTTGGAAATTAGATGAATATACACAAAAACAAAAGTCATCCATAATCCCCGACACCCAGGAACAATTATTGTTAACATTTTAGCACAGTTCATTTAGTCTTTCTTAGGTGAATTTTCTCTACCTCTCTCTCAGGAGGTATAATTTTGCATACTGTATTTTCCCCTTCCCATCATAGCATCAGTAGTTTCAGTGTAACTAAAAATCCTCCCTCATATAAGTCTATTAACTCTAAAACAAAGATTTCCCTTCCAGAAAAAAAAAGTCATTCATTCTTTTCATGCAGAGAAGAGGTGCTGGGGGTCACCTGAGTTGCAGTAGCCCTAGGTCTGCTCACACAGAGAATATGATCTTAGCCACTGGTCCATAGGATCCAGTTTTCCAGATTTCCAGGTGTGAGTTCTTACATAATTTCCACAGGGATATCACAAATCTGTGACTTTCACAGAGGACTGATTTAGATTTTCTGATTTTTATTTGAGTACCTCCTGTCACTTCTACTTATGAAAAGTCTTTTTTAGAAAACATAAGAAAGCATGGCTGTCATGGTTAAAAATTGCCTTCCTGTCTCTCACAAATAAAGCTATTTTCTTCTCCTACTTAAGTGTTCTGAGAAATGAGCAGGTAATTAAGGGAAGGTATTTACTAATAAATATATGTATACTCCATAATTATCGGACATTCATGAATGAAGTTGGAAAACAACACAGATGTGTTTCTGCTCATACAATGCCATCTTTGACTGGGCAGGCTTTCTGTTTAACATTCTTAAAATCTTAATTGTCCGTGCTTGTTTTAGTCATTCTTACCTAAACATTTAATTCTCCATAGAAGCGTTTCCTACATTTGTTACTAAAGCTTCTTACGCTCTGGTTTGGGTTATGTCTCCTTCTGCAGGCCACAAAGACCAAACAAAAAATGCCTTGAAATGAAAACAGTCCCTGAATTATTATACCTATTACTTTTTATTAGTAGTAAAAACAAAAAGAAGCAAAGAACAGTTATATTTATGTAGAGTAGTTAGAACATAAATAATAATAAAATGCAAAAACAATAAAACTACTTACACGATATTAATTTAATTCTAATAAAAAAAGTAGGTTTAGGTATTGCCTCCACGATACCAAATATGGTGCAGTTTTGCTCTCATCCAATATTTATATCCAAAAACATTTTGGTTTAGGAAATAAAGTAGTGATAAAAATTACAGTCTTTGAATATTGGGCTTTGACTAGTCCCCTGCTGCCCTTTATTGTATGTTTCAGTAAAATACAGTACATCTTGCTGTTTTATTTCATTGTTTGTGGCCCGTGCAAAATCCTATTGTCCAGCTGCCCAGCATAAATGAACAACAAATCAGAAGAAGCAGAGAGACACTTTAACTGATTAAACTGGTTCTGGAATTTTCCTTTTACTGTTTAATTATCATCTTATTGCAATTATTTTTACACATTGTGAATATTTCTGCATAATCCAAGAGATATGCTAATCACAGGGCTATGTCTATAGCATTCCATCATAAAATCTCAAGTGCAATAAGTAATTCACTTTTCATATTCTAAAACTGTGCCTTTTTCCCCCTAAAATTACTTAAATCAACTTGAGTAACCAGGAATTCTTTTAAACATTTTATTCGAGGCTTATCACTTTACTTTGTAAAAATTCTTTGACCTACAGAACTTTGTCATAAATTGAAGGAAAATAATATTATTTTGTCTCAAAACAAAATGAAAGACCAAACAGAATGAAAACATAATTCACGTTTTGTCTATAGAGTGATTTAGAGCTAGATAAATAGGCTATAGTGCAGGCGAGGAATTATAGACAATTTTAGAACAATCAGGTTTGCAATATAAAATTAACACATGAAAACGCACTACATTTAAGGATCTCCTTTGGAGGCACCCAGTAAAGCAGAATATATACCATGTGAAAACAAAGGAAATATAAGGTTTCAACCATAACTGTACATAGACTTGTATAAAGACAAAACAGAAAACTGGACCCGCAATGTACAGGTGCACAGGAAGTGCACTGCACAATTCCAGGGGGAGCTATTCACATGTTTACAATGTGAATGGTGCCTTGATTAAATCTCACTAATTCCGTGCCTCCTATTGAAGAATGTGTAATTGCAAGAGCAAAATTTACTTTTATAGGACCTAAAATTTAAGTGTTGCCGAGTCACAGTAAATTGACAGGAATGTATTAAACCCCCTGTGATGACTTTTATTGGCTATTCAAGAAACAGAAAAATGCAATTTCCCCAGTATAGGAGCCTACCTATAGTTGAATTGCAAGGGGAATTTTTAAGGTATGTAAGAAAACAATTTTCAAATGCTTCAGTAGCATTCAGCACCAAAAGACAATTAACATGCCAGCCACCTGTGGTCACTGCCAGGCACTGGGGCAAATCTGGTCAGACTTCCCTCTGCCTGCTTACACTGGAGTAGCCATTCTTTTGTGCTTGAAATTAATAAAATGACATTTCTTTTCAAAAATTTTACTACTCAAATTTGCCACCAATTCTAAACCACCCTTGTACCTTACGTCGGTATTAATAAGGTTGTAAGCTCATCTGATGGAGGGATCCCATATTTACAGCTTCATTCGAATTCTAGCATGTATAATGAAGAAGGTGAAGATTCAGAGAGCAAGTCAGTTCAGATGGCAAGTTTTTACTTTCAGGTACCATCTCTACTGGGTTTGTACAGATTGCGTCCTACTTTTTAAGAATCTGGTCTTGGCACCTGCTTGACATAGACAAATATTAAAGACATGCGAGTGATTAAATCTCAAATGATTTAAATGTGTTAATATGTGCTGGAGAAGGACTTTTGGCTCTTTGCTTTAATTACTTTGGTTTCCTTGGACTGAACAAACTTGCTTTGACTACAACCGACGCCGATGGTTTATTCAATCATACATTAGGATCAACTCAGGATGTGTTTCATAAGTGCAAAGTAACTCTGTTGATCATAATTGGGAAGGTCAAAATCCTCCCTCACACAGCCTCATCCAGGTTTCCTGGTGAGCACATGCTTGTACAACACCCAGCCAGAAAAATCCAGTCCCCCAACTTGTGTCTACACAGTCAGGTATTCAGATATGTGGTGTCAGCTGTCGTTGAAAGTAAGAATTCCTCTGCAGAAAAGGGGCCCCTCCATTGGCATGTTGGCGGCCTGGGAATTTGCTGAAATTCTCAGAGTGCTAAGGTGCAGGCAAACGGTTAACATGTCTCCATAAATCACTGCAGATTTAAGATTTAAATGTGCACTAAAAATGACAGGGACTCTTGGGTCTCCTGTATATAAATGCGGTCCTTTTTTTCCTTTTGCTTCTCTTCCACCCCTTTCCCACTGGATCAAAGAGAGAATTCCAAGCCGACCGAAAAACAATGGTAAATGTTTGCATTGCTGAAATTCACTCTGGTGCCATAAGTGGATTTAAGGCGGACTGGGCTCTATAAACAAAATAAAAGGATGGCATCCAAATGAAAATATGTAAAAAAGATACGGGGGGGCGGGTGCTTCAGAGAAGCAGTCTGGTTAGTTGTAAAATGACTTTAAATTAGGCTTTAAAAAGGATTGCTAAATCTTGACACATATATGAGCAGCTTATTATCATGCAATTGTGCAGTAGTTGCTTGATCTTGTTACTGATTCGTCACATATGAATAAATGATTAATTACCAGAAAGGCTAAAAGAGAGTAGAGTGAGAGTACTGAAGCTCACCCTGAAAGAGGGGCTTAAACACGTTTATTGCCCTTTAAGTGCATTTCATTAAGACCAATTAAGGACTTTCATGTCTTATTAGAAAAATGAAGTAGATTTATGAGGTTTTCGTAGGTTGTAAATGCTGGGGCTAGCAGATACAAAACCCAGCAAAAATGTGGTAGTTAAGAGCTAAGAAAATATATACAAATGCTCCCAGAAAGCAAATATTTAACGGCAGTAAAAAGCTGGTTCAACACGAAGGCAATCTTTAAATAAAAGAAAGGGCATAATTTTTATTTCCTCTCGCCTCCCCACTGTAAACTTAAGGCCTGGTGCCTGGGAAAGCGTCCTCGCTGCAGTTCAGGAACCGACTTCAGGGTGGGAAAAAAACAAAGCCAGCCCCGAAATGGCCTGACAACCACCGAGGCCTTTGTCGAAACCAAAGTCCACACCAATAAAAGTGCTGCTTTAATTCCAGGGTGAGGAACACATTCCTGAAAAAGAGGAAGCGGGGAAGTAAATCTAGCACCGACATGGCTGTTAATAAACAAACAGCAAGCAGAACTCTCGGGCGGAGGGTGAGAGCCGGGCTTCGGACGTCCGGCTTTGCCAGTCCTGTCAGATGCTGTCACAACATCAGCCTTACCAAACGGTTACCAAACATTTTGGGTTTCCTTGATCCTCTTTCAAAGAAATTACCACAACAGGCTACCCAGCATTTCCCCTTGCCTTTGGGACTGGTTGTCACCCACACGGGGCTCTTGCCATGGGCTTTACCTATTGACTCTGCATTCAGGCGGCTCCTTCAGCTCACACACACAACTTAGGCAATATTTTCCCAGGAGACTCGAGCAGCTTTGTCAAACGTGGGAACACGCATTTACGAGTGTTTTGCAAAATGCGCTTTTTCACCTGGAACGCCATTATACAGGAAAGCCTCGACTGTTTATCACGTACCCTCTTGGATAAATAATTTAAAACCATATGCGACTTCTTCAAGAAAATATCAGCTGAAGATGTACAGCCACAACTTTTTAAGCTCAAAATATCTCCTCCTTTAAAAAAAAAAAAGAATATTGGCAAGTAAGTTTATCTTCATTTTTTTAAAAATTCAAAGGAATTGCCATAAAGCACATGAAACGTGTCCAAAACTCGCCAACAGTTTTGCAGCACACACATATTACTTTCAAAATACATGCCTCAGTGTTGCTTGCTGAAAACCCATTTGCCGCCACGGGAAAGACTGCACGGGGAATTTTAGCACTTCTTCAAGAACACTGGCAAATTTTTCTGCTGAGAACCTTTGAAATGGTATTACTAGAAGATCTAACAGCAGCAAATCAGATTAACTGTGCTGTTTTAGAAGAAAAGGTCAAGAGGTGGTCGAAGATATTTTTAAAGGTGAAAGTTGTGAAACGGAAGGTAAAGTCCAATAGGCATGTCTGTGTCAGGCTATAACCACCACCACCACTTAAAACCAGCAAACAAAACGTTAATTTCAATGTCCTGAGTGCAACTCTATTGTTCTGTGGATTTGATTTTCCAAACAAATAATGGCCTGGACAGAGACCTAAAGCAACTAACCATGTATCTGTTCAGATTCTGCAAAGAATTTTATTGAACCGAAATGTGATGAGCATCTGTCCTTGGTGATTTATTCCAAACAGCGGAGATGTTATAAAGTGAACACATTGCGTCTCCTGCCATAAATGAGAAACAAAATGATCTTTCAGTTAATATCCAATCAAACTTCAAGACACCTTATGGAACACAAGGATTTCATGGGATCATTTCATGCCATTGCACCTTTCTTCAGAACACTAAGACAGGGTGAGCTTAAGAATTTCTAAAATGCAGAGCTAAATGTATAAAAACCAGTTTTGTGTTTTTTCCAGTTCAACAGATGCCACTTGATTTTTATTTTTATTTTAACAACCCACAATGTAGACCCAGGCTAGGGTGTTAATTACCAATAAGTTCTTATTAAAGAAGGAAGAGTGCTTTCTCAGAAAGATCAATACCGACTAGGACCCCCGGGTCCAAACAGGAGTGGAACCTTCTGGAGTTCAGGTTTGGAAATATTTTGTCAGGCACAATAGACTATTGTCTATATAGACAATAGACAATTAGGGGGAAAGGCAAAAAAGGGAGAAAAAAAAGAGGTTCAGTTTAAAAGCTTCCAAAGACTTCTGGATACGAGTTTTATTCAACAAAAGAATTTTCAGACGGTTTCAGTACGGATGAATCCCAAATATTCCATGCTGATGGAATAAGCACAGGGACATTAAAATTACAATTCACACCCCAAATATTTCCACAATAAAGCAGTTTGAGATTGTCAAATAAAAACAATACAAGTTTCATCTAATTTATCCCATTTATTTTTAAGGAGTTCATTAAAGCTGGCAAATTTAACATTCAAGTGATGAAAATGTAATTTCTATTTATACCCAATTTAGAAAAAAAGTCTTGAATTACTAGAGTTTAGAACAAAATGATGTCTCAATATTAGGAAAAGAGAATGGTTTTTCTATTGACTCATAGAGCCAAATATGCCAAACACAAAGAGCAGGGATGAGATGGCAAGGTATTCAGCATATTCAAGCAGAGTTGGACAATTTCAAACTCAACATGGACTCATTTCTTCCTGAATTTTCTAGGCTCATCATCCATAAATCTTCAAATGCACAAGCTGCCAAGTCTTGCCCTTTCCTTTAGGCTGTTTAAATTCTAATGAAATTCTATGAAGCACTGGGCATGTTTGGTACACCCGGTACATATGGTCAGGCAGAGCTTCGTGGTGCCACATTGGGGTAGACATTTCGAAACAGAGGAGGACGTTTTGAAGAAGCAGAGTAAATCTGAGCAACCCTTGTATAATTCCGACTAACTGTGGAAAACTCTCCGGCACCATTGCAAGGCAACTAGCAGTATTTCAAAGATGAAACACAAAAGTCACCTACTACCAGCTTGCAAGCTAGATTCAGCCACGCAAATATTTTCGTAGGGTCACATAGTGTTTTTAAAACTGGTGAGTCAATATTTAAAACCAGATTTTTATTAGGTTTCTGACTTGGTTTGAAAAGTGAAATATCTGCAACATTCGGCCCAGATCCCCTTACAGCAATGGTGCAAGGATGTGCTCTCTTACCCAGAGCCCACAGCCCCACTCCCTCATATGCTTTTCACATCAGTTCTCCAGCCTGATGAGTTTGCACC
Organism: Cabassous unicinctus; assembly: GCA_029593785.1. Lineage (NCBI taxonomy): Eukaryota > Metazoa > Chordata > Mammalia > Cingulata > Chlamyphoridae > Cabassous > Cabassous unicinctus. The sequence continues at coordinate 22,923 of JAQZBX010008351.1, forward strand.
CCAGTCTCTGAGTCCTTTTTCTATATCACTTAAAATCCTCACCAATCTCAGTTCAGCAAACTGTTAACCAAAGAGAAAGAGATGCCATATTTTGGTGACCACGTGGCCAACCTAAAAGTTCATTACAAAATAAAATTCTGACTATCGCTTCCTCACTTTTCAATCCTTTTTGCCCCAGGACTCAGTAAACTATGGCCCATGGATGGGCCAAGTCTTGCCCACTGCCTGTTTTTATAAATAAAGTTTTATTGGAACACAGCCATCCTCATTTGTTTATATATTGTCTGTCTATGGCTTCTCCCCACAACAAGGGCAGATTTGAGTAGCTGTGATAGAGACCAGATGGCACGCAAAGCCTGAAATATTTACTATCCAGCCCTTTACAGGAAAAGTTTGCAACCCTGCCATACACTCTAGATTTAGAGGCGTTCTCCCATTTCTCAAGACCATGAATAGTGCTGAAGCTTAGCTTAGCAACTACTGCCCCTTCCCGGTGTGCTTGGCACCTGCAGACTCCACGTGCATGAGTCAGTAACTTTTGTTTTCTGGGCAGGCAGGACAGCAGTTCAAAACTCTGAAAATGTACATTTAATAGGATTATTTCCTCAGAACCTATATGCTGAAGGCTTGAAGTTTCCTTTGTTGGCCATCTCAGGAGATGCCTGTTTTGAGAGTAATTTTTGAACTGGCCTATATCACTACTTAATGTTCTAAAATAATGCATTCAGGGGTATAAACCTGAAGCCAATCATGTGCACTATTTCATTTAGCAAACGTTTCGTGATCGCATACCATACCCGACCCCACGGCATATGTAGCTCTGAGGGTCTCAAGAGCACAGGTTGGAGGAGATGAGAATGGCACTGCTCTGTCAATGGAGGGTCGGTGATCTTTCTGTCCCAGCCTATAGGAAATCTTAATGGCAGCCAACATTTGCTTAGGTCTCACTCTGTGCCATGCATTGTACCATGAATTTGTCATCTGACCCTCACATAACCCTGTGGGATAGGTATTGTTATCCTCCCATTTAACAGATGAAAAAAAAAACCTGAGATTTGCTCAAGGTCATGCAGCTAATGAAGAATAGAACTGAGACTAGAATTCAGGTCTGTCTGACTTTAAAAGACTTAACTGTCATTGAGATTCCATGAAGCCTGAGAGATGGCTATTGGTACAAACTCCTATTCCAGCTGCAGAAATCGAACGACGAATAAACACTCATTGTAAGGGAATGACAGATTTGAATTTTCAGCCTGAGGGTGCTCAAATTTGCAATAGGTCGTTTAGACACTGTGCAGTGGAAAGCAAAGCACCTTCTGTGTAGCTGAAACCATCCTTCCTTTGAACTGTATCAATAATTCCTATGAACAATACTCAGTCACAAGGATACTAAAGATTCTAGAGTATGGGCAAGAGCCAGAAACCATTCTTATGTACAAAGATAGTCCAGAGGTGACTATTTCTGAATTGCTTCTGTGTGTATTTAGCTTCCCTGCTAGTTGGTGAACTTCTCAAGTTCACTTTCAATTCTTAGGTAACTGTGAGGTTTCTTTTTACCAGGTTTCTTTTTACTATGCCTGACAAATTTATTGACTTACCTTCTCCCACCCCATTCCCCCTCACCAGCAGAATGTGGCCCAATATTCTCAGCCGGTGGGAACCCAATTCTATGTCTATTTGCTGATAAATACTATACGCATGCTACCAGCTCTTGTAGCCTGAGGAACCCACCCTCTCTCTCGCAAAGTCAAAAGTCTCCGTGGATAAGGAAATGAAGCCATTTTCCTCAGTAAAGGGTAGTGGGGGTGGGCAGAAAGCCACAGGAATTGAGGAGGGTGGGCAGAAAGCCACAGGAATTGAGAAAGAAAGAAGAGCTTCTGTTATTTCTTCTGTCGCCTTTGTTTGGTTTTGTTTTTTGTTTGGGGTTTTTTTGTTTGTTTAACTTCATTCAGAACCTTTCCCATCAAGAAGAAGAAAATAAGGGTCTGTGTCTGAAATAGAAGCTTTTGTGTTTCCTTTCGCATCTTCCTACCTGAAAAAGAGCGTTCCCCTTCCAGGAGCTTTCTTGCTAACAATGGCTGGTGATTCGAGAGAAAACCCCCTTTTTAGTGGCGGAGGCCCATTGTCTAGGCAGGCGCCTGGGGAGGACTGTGTCATAAAGGCACATTCCTCATAATCAAGGATAATTCAAAAGGGAAACAGTGACGGCACCTCGGCGGGAGCCAGCAGAAGCCTAATCCCGAGCCCAGCTCTGCAGACGGGCTCGCAGGCTGCTGCAAGGCCAGGGCAGATGCCAGGGAAGGGCCCCGCCACGAGCGCAACAGAAGTCCAGCCCAGAGCTTGGCATCTGGGCTCTTCAGCTGCCAGCCTGGCCTCGCGAGGAGCACAGTGCTTGGCTCCTGCGCAGGAAACCACAGCGGATGGGGCCAAAGAGGTCCCCGCGCCGTCCTGCCAGCAACAGGACCGGGCAGTGCCAAGAGGAGGCTGCAGTGCCACGCGGGTGCCAATGTGCCTTGGAGCAGCTTTCATATTGTCTAAAGGGACAACAGAATTCCTGCAAAAAGAAAAGGCTGGATCCAACACTCAGAACAGCTTCTCCTATTTTTCGTTTTCAAAAGAAAAAAAAATGCTATTTCTGTCCACGTTTCCTTTTTTTTTTTCATAAGGCCAGCGTGTCCAGGGCTTTCTCTGCTTCTCTTCTCCATCCCGGAGCCTTCCATCAAAACCCAGTTTGTTCCACACTTGTTTCTTTGCCTCTACTTTTTGACCTCCCCGGTATCATTTGCCTTAATCCAGTTTCCAGAAAAACCTCTCAGTAGAACGTGTCTAGTGGAGAAAGGAAGCCACGCCAGCCCTGTGGGCTTGTAGGATGCTTTCAAAGGTCCAGCGTTCTATTTGTAAGGAAGTCTTTCTGTGGCTCTTCACCTGGGAAAACCTTGAGAAAGTAAAGCAGTAAAATGACAGAAGAAGTGAAATATGTTAGCTAGATGCCGAGATTTCTCGAGATGTCAGCAATCAGGGAAAAGGGGTAGAATCCCTTTGTCCATTCACGTTACATGAAGGAAGAGGAGAGAAGCCAGTGGAGGACATGGGAACCCTTCGCTGTGGGGGGCTTCTCCTGCCTTGCTCAAGTGAATGCTCAGACTTGCCAGTGAGAAAAACGCAAACATATTTTTGGTAAGAAAATATAAAATCTCTTCTTACCACGGGGAGGATTTTGATTTTGTTACTTCATTCCTGTTCTCATAGATATGAGTGGATTTGAGAGTACATTCAAGGATTTTCATTTAAAACTCAGGACATTTTATTTACTGCTAAGGAGGGTGATGCTGTTGTCAGGCTCTCATTTTCCTATTCAAAATCTAAATTGGTAAACAGTCTACCACAGAGCTCAGCATCTGATTATGCTGCCCTGCGATTTACTCATTTCCACGTAAGTATTATTTTACATGATGGTGGTCTCCTTGAAGGAAGGGGTCATGACTTCTCTTTGTCTTTCATCTTCCAAAACCTCTGGGCCAGGCCTGGGTCCATGATAGCTTCTTGAACATTTAGAAAAGATTGTTTTTTACATTGAATTTTATCCCTCCATGGATTTTATCTCTATATGGCTCATGAAAAAAAAAAATGTTTGACAAGACAAGGATATTTACACCTCTGTGAAAAATTAATATTTTATGGTGTTGATGTCATTTATGGGGTCCCCTATGTATAAAGAAGACTAGGGTTCAAAGAAGAGTAACCCTGTCTTCAAAGGAGGGTATGTCCAGAAAGCTCGATAACAACACCGGTGACTGGTCCCACAACTTAGAATGAACAAAGGCACAGCACCTCACTGGGCTGGCTGTCATCACAGCCTCTGCAATCCACACCCCAATATTAGTGTAGAGTTCACTACAGAATTTTTCATTGTTTAGTGGCATACCAAGTCCATGTCAGCATCATGAACACAGGATTATAAGGGTGCTTTGAGATGTTTATCTTAAGGAATCCCAGAGCCCTAAGTTCATCGGAAAGTGGGAAAAAACAAAAAGAAATCAAGAAAGTCAACACTAAGAGCTAATTTATCGCCTGCCTTATCTGGGGAATGTTCCTCTCAAATGTTTGAGGTTTTGTTTCATTGTGTTTTAATAATTACATCATATTAAAAGCCAACACCAATCTGCAAAATAAAGCTACCAACTGGAACAAAGAGAATAAAAGAGAAATCCAGGGAAGCTGAATTTCAGCAATACCAAGAGAAAAGAGATTTATTCTGAGAAGATTTGAGTATCAATATCATTTTATGTCAGATGCCAGCATGTCAAAAATAACTGTGTTTTCTTGCAATAATAGAATAAAATCTCTTCCTCTCTTTTCTTTCTTCATAAATGCATATACCACAAAAAGCAAGCATTTTCAAATCATGTCATTCTACTTATAAACAATACTTACTCTCCTGGTGTAGTTTGAGGACCTGGAGATAGAAAAAATGCTAAAGAGCAGACAACCTTTACCTGTCCATGGGGAAACTTGTTTGTGAAAATTGTGAAGAGGCTTTTGAACTGGGCCTCTGTTTCTCCTTTCATATCACGACATCTAATTAGGCTTCCTAAGAGGCTGGATTCCACCTGGAACAAAGGGGCTAGCCCTGGTCCAAAGAGTTCCAAAGCAGGATGCAGTATTTTTTCTAGAGGAAGGATTCTCTTCAGCCATAGCTTATCTACAAAGAGGAGATTTCTGGAATGAAAGGAAGGAGATGCGTAGAGAATGATGCTAGCTTGTTCTGATGGCTCAGTCAGTGGCTCAGCTAGTTTCTTCCCCCATCTGAAGCTCATACTGCCTAAGAGCCCTCCCTAGTCTACTTCCAAATCCCCAGTGGCTTCAGGGAGAAGGTTTTGCACTGACTTCTCTCTCAGCTGACAGGGAAAGAAGCCATGCTAGGACGAGAGTAGGTGGACCAGCGGGGTGATGGTGAGATTAATAAAGCCATCCAGCTGACTTTGCAGTGGGAAATTTGTGTTTCTTTTAGATGATTGCTTTTGAGGTAGATGATGAATTTCCACCATCTTTCTTATATTTTTGGCACCCCAAGTTATTTTTTCTCCTTCCTTATAAATCATTTATACAATATTTATTTTTGTATGGCGTAACTAGAAACTAAAATATATTGTTATTTTTTACTCCAACTGCCACCAAATGCCAACCCTAACCCTAACCCTAACCTACCACTTAATAGTAAGGCAATTGTAACAACTGAAGAAAAGATGTTTCTTTTTAAAGAGCACAGTCTACTGACACGCTAAGGCACTGCCACCCATAACTTTATGCATCTGTTTGTTCCCTGACAAGACATTTGTTTGAGGTTGAGCAGGCACAGCCAAAATGGTAGCTGAAAGAACCTGTCCAGGAAAACCCATTAAATGCAGCCAAAACAGGACGTTTGTATCCTATTCTTAAGATTTCTCTTTTCCTCACTGTAATTCCAGTCTTTTGCAAGGGCCTTTTTAGTAAGTTAAAGTGAAACTCATATATGTACTTTCACCAAGAAGCAAAATGGGGCTTTAATAAAAGAAAAAGTCTACTTGCTTTTCAAATTGGCCCAGCGTGGATTTTAGCTTTCTATGCGTCACGGGAAATTAAGCTTTAGGCAAGACAAAAATATTCACACCTCTGCCAAAAATTAATATATTTTTTAATGATAAATTAACATCAAAAGTTTTATACATATTAGGGATGGTCTGACCTCCAACTGTTCACAGTCAAGTCCAATCCACACACACAGAAGGAGAAAATCTGTCTGCCATGAATGTTCAATTTGTTCAATTCCCTGCCATGTCTCCTCAGCTGCTGGTGCTGCTCTGCAAGCAGATGATGACTTTAGTGGGAAAGAAAAACCAACAGGAATAAACTGCTTTCAGTTTTTTGAGGTGTTGATTTGCAATCTAGGTGAGCGTTACCATTTGCTAGTACATGCGCACGTATATGCTATTTTAAAGCAAGAGCCCATCCCAGGAGTTGACAGATTTTCAAAATAAAATGCTTCGTGGTTTTGAAAGCAAATCATGCCTGCCATATTGAAGGGGGGATTCTACAGCTCAGCTCCACAGTTATTGCTGCTATGTACTAACTTGGGGGGGTGGGGTGTGGCAAGAAGTTGCAAAAGTGACTTGGTTTGATAAAAGTCAATAGAAAACCTAGTATACCACCCAACTCAGTCCCGTACACAAAACTAAAGGGCAATTAGAAGCTATTCCAAAATCCATCAAAGTCCAAGCCCAGGCTAAGTAGCCAAGGAGAAGCTGGCCTTTCCGTCACCTTCGTACACGTTCTTTCTCTATGAAATCCTTCTTGCAGCAACAGAAACAGCAGGAAGACCTCAGTTAGGGAAGGTGGAGGCCTGAAGTCACAATCAGCACGGTCACGGGACTCCCAGCAAAATGAAAAAAGCAAACATAATTAACCGAGGGGCCCACCAGGGGGAGGTAAAACTACTGCAGATCCCAGTGGAGACCAAGTTAAACTTTTCACATTTAGGTCCTGTAAAATCTCAGCTTACACGTTATTTGTGAAAATTGTGAAGGGTTTATCCTCTGAAAAGATTTTTTGTTGTTACAGAATGTACACATTAGGAAACTAATTCAATAACCACTATTTTAAATTTACAATTATGGAACTTTTTAAAGCTATACATTTACAGGTGTGTATTAAAAATGTCATGAACACCCTCATTTGGCTTCAGCCCACCGTTCTCTTGGGTCATCTTCTAGCTAGTGGCAGTGGTTCCTTCCCTGTCTCTCTGCTCTCTTCTTCCCCCTCTCCACGACCATTCAGTGTTGGAGTGACGCAGTGCTCAGTGCTTGGTCCTCGTCTCTTCTTTACCTCCATCCACTCCCTGGGTTTTAGATACCACCTCTATGCCAATTACTTCCAAATTTATATCTCCTCCTAGGCCCACTTCTGAACTCCAGCTCCCTCCTCAACATGATCCCTTGTATGTCTAAATTCAACATGCCCAAAGTTGAAATGATCTTTCCACCCAAAGCCTACTCACCCACGGCTTCCCGTCAGCTGGTGACCACTCCATCTTTCCAGCTGCTCGGGCCGAAAATCTCAGGATCATCCTTGATGCCTCACTTCCTCTCATAACACATGTCTATACCATGAGCAATCCTGTTGGCTCTACCTACAAAATAGTTCCAGATCCCAACCCCTTCTCACCACCTCCACTGCCACCGCCTCGTCCAAGCCACCATCGTAATGTAACTTTCTCTTCATAGGTCTCGCTGCTTCTGAACTTGTTCCCTATCTATCCTCCACACAGCAGCCAGAGTGGGCCATTTAAAGCCCACGTCAGATGGTTCACTCCCTGCTCGGAGCCCTCCAGTGGGAGTCCTTGAATGCCCGTAAGGCCCTGTGGTTTGGCTCAGTTACCCCCTGAACTGTCTCCTCCATCCTCTGACTGCTTAGGACCTTAGCACTCACTGTTCCCTCTTTCCAAAATACTCTTTCCCCAGATAACCCAGCTAACTCCACTTCACTTTTGCTCTCATATCACTTACTTAATGAGATCCTGTTTAAAACTGCAAACCTCCCCTTCCCACCATTCTAATTTACTTTTTTCCCCCATTGCACTTACCACCTTCTGACATACTATATAATTTACTTACATGGTATGTTTACTGTTTTATGTCATATGTGGTATGTTACCCCTTTAGAATACAAGCTCTGTCAGGCAGGGGTCTTCACTTCTTCATTTCACTTATGTTTCCTAAGCCCCTAAGAGGGTGTCTGGCTCATAGCAGGTCTTCAGTACAATGGTTTTAATGAATTTCATTTGCTAAACAGATATTGAACACCTCAACTCTTCTAGGCACTAAGTATATGCTATAAATCATGTTCCTGTACTCATGGAGCTTGTATCTTAGTGAGGGGAAAGAGAAATTAACTGGAAAACTAACAAACAAGATAATTTCAGATGGCAATAAGTGCTGTGAAAAAAAACAACAGGGCGATGTGGCAGTTAGGGAGGGGCAGCTTAGAAGGGATGGTCAAAGAAGTGACATTTGAGTTGAAATCTGAAAGATAAGAAGGAACTGGACCACAAAAATCTTGGGGAAGAACATTTTAGGCAGAGGAGACAAGTCATCTAAGTGGACTAAGGCAAGGATAAGATTGGCCTAGCAGCAAATAGAAAGGAAGACAACATGGCTGATGAAGACTCATCAGGGTAGACAGAAGATGAGTGTGAAGAGGTGGGCAGGGCCAGACCACATAGGTCTTATATGCCATGGTAAGGAGTTTGAATTTTAGTCTAGCTTTAGAATGATTGGATTGATGTTGTAAAAAATATTATTCGGGTTACTTTGTGGAGTCTGGATTGAGGAAGAGACAAGAGTGAAAACAGCTTGGTTAAGAGGCTATTGTAAAACAGCAGGCTTTCATGTCTGGTAATATGGTAGATTAGATATTCTAGGGGAAAAAATCTTTGATCACAAAATGCCTACATGCTTTTAAATGCATTATTTTGCTCACACAAATATAAAGGAAAAGCATCAGGGCAAAAAAAAAAAAATTTACAAGGAAGTGAAACCAAGTGCTAAGGAAACGGAAGTCAGGCCAGTCCTGAGGGTAAAAGTGAACACAGTAACCTAGACTGGTGGGAAGTGACAGTCACTTTCATTCCATAAAATGGAAGACCAGGCCTCAAGCCTCAAGACGCAGAGGGCTGATATCAGACACCCACAGAAAAATGGGGCTCCACAGAGAGACCAGTCCCTCAATGAAAGGGTGAGCTAGGAAAAAGATCCAATTGCCTTCCCCTTTTCTAAAGGGAGACACCAAAAAAAACTTGTCTGATGCAATCTTGGCTCTGAACATAAGAATAATTACAAATAACAGTCTCCCTAAAATTTTGTAACAAACTCTGCCTTCAAATGAGGGTGGGGTTGAGATTTATATTAACTGCACAATTGGGGAAACCAAACAGAGAGCATGAAGTCAACACAGCGCCCTATACATTCAGAAATCCTGAAGTAAAACTGAGAAATGCCAACGTAGAGAGTAATCTTAAAAGCAATCAGAGCGAAAAGACAATGGTCTTCGTATTGTTATATAGAAGGAGGACGATCTTGGGTTTAATAACATAAATTGGTCATTTAAAATAAATTATTAATTAATTTAAAATGGGAAACAATAGCAAACAACAAAGCCAGAGGATTTTCCCCCTTTTCTTATTTTGAAATAATTTCAAATTTACAGGGCACTAATAAAAATAATATAAACTCCATACAGAGAACTTCAATATACCCCACTATGCCCCCAGAGACCCAGATCCACAAAGTTTAACATTTTGCCACCTTTACTGTATCATTCTATATCTATTGGTCTATCAATCCATCACCCATCCATCTATCTAAAGCTGTCTCTCTCTCTCTCTCTCTCTTTCTATCTATCATCTCCAGAACACTTGAGAACAGGTTATATACCTAATACTCCTTGAACACATAACTTCCATGTACATTTCCTAAGAAAAGGGACATTCAACTATGTAATCTCCTCAAGTGCAGTTATCAAGTTCAAGAAAATTAGCATTTATATAAATCTTACATTCTATATTCCAATTTTTTCTTTTGTCCCAAAAATATACTTTTGAGCCTTTTCTCCTCTATTCTCAGATCCCATTTCAGGATCATGTATTACATTCAATTGTCACTATCTCCTTAGTTTTTCTTTTTTTTTTTTTTTAATTGTGGAAATATATATGCAACGTAAGTCTTCCCATCTCCACCCCTCCCAAGCATACAATTTAGTTGGAATAATCCTATTCACAGTGTTGCAGTTCCCTCACCACCATCCATTACTAGAACTTTCCCTTTACCCCAAACCGAAACCCTACACTCATTTTGCATTAATCCTCCATTACCCCAGAGTTGTTTTTTTAATGACTAATAATAAAATAAATTCATGGTGTTTTAGTTTGCCACAGGGCTGCTGATGCAAAGTACCAGAAATGGGTTGGCTCAAAAAAAGGGAAATGTATTAGGGGTAAAAGCTCACAGTTCCAAGGCCATGAAATGTCCAAATCAAGGTACCATTAGAGATGCTTTCTCACCAAAGTCAGCTCCTGTTGATTGCAGTGTCCTGCCACGTGGCGAAGATGGCCACTGATCTCTGCCTTCCCCTCCAGACCTATAGTGTCCCGGAGCTCAGCTCTGAGCCACAGGCAGAGGGCTTGTCTCTTTCCAGCCTCCTCTGTCAGGCTCAGCTGCTCTGTTCAGCTGCGAGCCTTCAGGCATAAGGCTCTGTGAGCCTCTCGGGGCTTCCCTGTTTTCCTGCAGTCCTCTCTCTCAAGTGGCAGGATCAGTATAATATGGTGACTCCCTTTTCCTGGGTGTGTGTCTCTCTGTGTCTCTGTTTATATCAGACCCAGCAAGAGGGCAGAGACTCAACCTGAGCCACGCCTCACTGATGCAGTCCAATCAAAAAGATTTCACACCCACAGGAATGGATTAGTTCAAAAACATAATTTTGGGGGAACTCATAAAATAACTTCAAACTGTCACATATGGTAAGAGTGGTCAAGAAAAAAGAGGCACAAATAAGCAATATTATAAATGAAAATGGGGTTACAGATTCAGAACCAGAAAATACAGATAATGAGAATACCATGAGCAACATTATTTCAACAAATTAAAACTTAAATGAAATGGATAAATTGCATTAAAAAACACAGTTTAATAAAACTGACTCAAGAGAAATTGAAAACCTCAGTAATTCTATAAAACTTTTTTTAAAAAATCTATCTGTAGTTAAAAATTTTCCTCCAAAACACCACCAGGTTCAGAAGGTTTTATAGGTGAATTCTTCTAAAGTTTCAGGGAACATTTCTTTAAATTTCTATAGAGAATACAAAAAGAGGAAACATTTCCCAACTCATTTATAATCTTGATATTAAGATCAAACAAGGACCTGATAAAAAAGGAAAATCTCACAATGAACATGGATCCAACATTCTGAACAAAATATTAACAAGCTAAATCCATGTATATATTTTTTAAATGCAATGCATTTTGATCAAGTTGAGTTTATCCCTGGGATGCAAGACAGGATTAATTATATAATGCCTTATAATTCAGTATAATAAAAAAAAACAGGAGGAAAATTAATCATATGATGTCTCAATAGATACAAAAAAAAAAAAACATTAAAAAATGTAATGCCCATTTATGATTAAAAGAAAACACAAAATAGCCAACAAGAAAATAAAGATAACTTCCTTAAACCGAAAAGAGTCTACCAGAGACCTATACAACATATACAAAGGTAAAACATTAGAATCATTTTCTTCAAATTAGAAAAAGGAAGGATTCCCTCTATCAACTTTATACTGGTGGTCCTAGTCTGCGAACTATAAAAACATTTAAAAATTTTTGTTAACAGAGGACACAAGTTTAGAAAGTAAAGAAAACGACATTGTTTTAGTTTCCTGGGCTGCTCAAGCAAATACCATGAAATGGGTTAAACAAAGGGAATTTAGTCACTCAGTTTTGAGGCTAAAAGAAAGTCCAAATCGAGGCATCATCAAGGAGATGCTTTCTTCCTGAAAACTGGTGTTCTGGGACTGGCTGCCAGTGATCCTTGGTCCTGGGCTCCTCTGTCACATGGCAACGTGCTCCTGGGCGGACTCCCGTTCCCTTCTGGGTTCCACTGAATTTCAGTTTTTTGCTTCTGTGGCTTCCTCTCTCTCTATCTGAATTCCACTTAAAAAGACCCAGCCTAAGTAGGCTGGGACACACCTCAACCAAAGTGACCTCATCAAAAGGTCCTACTCATAATGGGCTCACACCCACAGGAATGGATTAAACTTAAGAACACGTTTTTCTGGGGTGCATACAGCTTCAAACCGCCACATGTAGTAATTAGTATATGATACGGGTTTTTCATACAGAAAACTCAAATAAATCTCCAAATTATTTTTTAAAAGGCAAGATATACAAAAAGCAATTACATGTCTACAGCCCAGCAACAAACATAAAATTTATTATTTTAAAAATACCATTTACATACTGAAATAGTCACAGGTGAAATGATATGCTATCTAAGATTTACTTCAAAATAATCTGGGTTAGGAGACTGAGTTGATAGGCCATACAATGGTAATTGTTGAAGCTGGTTGATGGATAACCAAGTAACCAAGCTTCATTACACTATTTTCTATACATTTGTATATTTGAAAAATTCCACAATAAAAAAAATTTTTAAAGATACTATTTACTGGTATATGTGCCAGATGAAAAATGAGTTAATTTCTTAATAATCGGAGAGCAAGAAAAACTCCCTCATTTACCCACATAAAACTGAAGAAAACTTACATGGTTTTAAAAAGTTAATTAAATTCAAAATACAAAATTAAGTGATTACATTAAATAACTAAAGTCAAAATACAAATGCCAAACCAGAGGGGGAAAAATTGTAACCTATCCCAGACAAAGAATCAATATTCTAATAAACAAAGAGCTCCTAAAAGTTGAGAAGACCAATACTCAACAGAAAAATAAGCAAAAAATATAAGCGGCCGGTTCACAGGAATGAAAAGAAGCTCACTGCTGCTCACAAAATGCTGAACTTTCCTCACGATAAGAGAAATGAAAATGAAAACTATTCTCAAGTTCCCTCTTACCTATCCGATTACAAAAATTCTGAGCGCTCGACAACATGACTGTCTAGCAAGGCTGTGGGAAAACAGTCCGTCTCCCACATGGTGGTGAGAATGCAAAATGGTATGGTAGTTATGGAGACTAAGTTAGCTGGATTTAGCAGATTTCACATGCACTTTTCATTCAGCAATACCGCTGGTAGGAGTCTATCTCCAATATACACTGGCAAAATGTAATGTGTGCACAGCCATTAACTGTGGCATTATTTTCAACAGCAAAAGACTAGAAACAAACCAAATGTCCACTACTGGGAACTGGCTGGATAAACTATGGTGCATCCACATATGCTGTAAAAAGGAATAAGAAACATCTCATATGGAATCATCTCCAGATATATAGTGCTAAACAATAAAAGTATTTTTGTATGCTAACTAATCATACTGTTGTGCAAAAGAGGGGAAGGTAAATAAGATTCTCATATAGCTAAGATTTTATATTTTTGAAAAGATAAACCAAAAACTAAAAAGAAAAATAAAAAAGGTTGCCTCTGAGGGAGATAAGGGTTGGATAGAGGGTAGAAGCCAAATTTCTGTGAATGTACCTTGTTATACAGTTTTGTCTTTGGAACTGTAAAAAAAAAAAAAAATTAAATAAAAAAGGAATAATCAGTGCTTAAAAATTGAAAGCAAACTGAAAGAAATTAAACTCACTAAATATCAAGTTGGTGGCATAACTACCCACAGAAAAATTTACTTCAATTGATTCTAAAATTCTATATTTTAACTGTTCCTCCCTGGTAGGATACAACCAAAAAATCAAAAAGAACCACAAAGACATATTAAATTGCATTCAGTAGTCTAATTGCTGTTAATTGAACTAGTGTCGTTATTTTGAAACTATTAACCTTTTATTGTAGGACAAATTAAGTAATTATGTCATTATGAACTAAGATTTTCTGTGTAAGAGGAAAAATATGCAATCAATAAAATTAAGTAAAAATACTATAACTTAAGTTTGGATTGGAAAAACCTCACAATATTCTTTCTCTTACAAAAATACATATATTTCTTAGCTTTGTCCAGTGAAAATGCCTGTAAGTAATAGCAAACAAAAACCAATGAGCAACCCAGCACCCAGAATTGAGGCTGCTAGATACCAATTGCCACAGGAGAAACCAGGGCATTTGGGAGAAATTACTGTTCAGCTCTTGTACAGGAAATGGACAAGAAAAATTTGGAATATCTGTGCCATAAAGGAAGAAAACTGTAAAAGACCGATGAAGTTATCTCAAAAGGACATAGGAGCCCACGTGGGCGAAGACAGGACAATTTCAGCATCAAAAAGAATAATTACTACAATAGTTGAAACATATCAAATATATAAAAATCCATAGTTCATAATGATATTAAAAAAGTCTTCAGTCACCACTGAAAGTTGGTAAGGCACCAAATAATTACTCTGAACATTAATAAATACGGTGAAAGAATCAAGCGTTTATTAAACCTTTTCATACAAATTGTCTTTTCAGGATAACTAAACAAAGGATAAAGGGGAACCTTTCTTTACAGGAAAATTCCAGCTAATGCCTATGGAAGGAATGAAGGAGTTAGAAAATTACCGTATTTGCACTCCATAATGAAGTAACAGAACAAAGCAACAACCATCAGGAGGTGCTGTGCTTGTTCTCTGTCTGCCCCTCCCTGCACTGCTCCGTGCCCCAGGACCAGGGCCTCAACGAACTCCTTCACACGCTTTTCCAGGCCTCTGGCTGCCAGTTGGGCCGGCCAGTGGGAAGTCCTGGCAGGAGATGGAGGGTGGGAGGAGAGATTAACGTCTTCCTCTCCCTCGTCATGGGCTCCCTGCATTCTGACGGCAGTTGCTTCTCCCTTCGGCGGCAGCAGCTCCCCTCAGGTGGGCCACCTTCACAACTCCAGCTCCTGCCAAGTTCAGGTGCCAACATTCTCTCCCTTTCCCTCTTCTGGCTTTGGGGCAGCAGCAGCTGCCTGAGGTCACTAGTTTCTGGTGCTTGATCATCCCTTGTTGATTCCTACACCCCCACCCAGTCGCCGTGAAGTCCCTTCATCAGACTCTCTTCCATCAAACCCTTGGAGGGTGCCATTTGTTTCCTGCCAGTACCCTGGCTGATAAAAACACTAAAACTGTTAGGCAACAGGATGATGGGCGAATTCATAATACAAGGATGGGGGGACACAATGATAAATCTTAGTGTCACTAAGAATAGGACGACCAGGGACTGTCTTGTAATGTGAAGCCAATAGGAAGTGCACAGCACCACAGATGACATATTCTGGACAAAAAAAAAAAAAGAACCTGAATCCAATTGAGCCTCAAGATCTAACTCTCAGTTTACAAGAAATGTGGGGCATAGAGAAATAACTGAGATGACACAATAAAGTAGCAAGCAGCCATATCCAAACTGTGGAAATTTTTACAGGACAAATGATCTGGATACTTCAATAAACCAATGGCATTTTTTAAAAGGGAGAAGAGGATGTATAAATATAAGAGACTTGAGAACAAACAACCAAATGCAACATGTAGACCTTATCTGGATCCTCATTCAAACAAACTAGTTATCTTGGAGACAGTCAGGGGAATTTCAATATGGACTTGGTATTAGTTTATATAAAGGAACTACCAATTTCATTGGGTAAGATAATGACATGGTTATGTTTTTTAAAAGTCTTTATTATCTAGACATGAATGCTGAAGTTTTATTGATAAAAATAACATGATACCTGGGATTTACTTTAAAATACTCCAAGAAGAAAAAAGAGGAGAAAAGGATAAATGAAACAAGATTGGCATAATGTTGATAATATTCCACAATAACAACTTAGACAAAAGAAAAGTATATAAAGTTCCTAAAAATGAAATTTGCAATAAATGGAAAAGACCTTGATGGAGAAAATTATAAAATGTCTAAAGACGTTAAAGAGGTCTGAATAAACGGAATAACATTTTCACGGATAGGCAGTATGCCTATGGCTATTCCACATAAAGTGGTCACCTCTGCCCAAATGTGTCTAAAAAGCCAATGCAATTCTAATCAAAATCCCAACAGGGATTTTCAAGGAAATCAAATTTAAAAATGTATGTGGAAGAACAAAGGACCAAGAATGGCCAACACACTCTTGAAAAGAACAAGGTGAGGGAGCATGTCCTCCCAGAAAGCGTAGATGAAATCCACAGCTATCCACACCATCTAGGCATAGAGACGTGAAGACCAGCTGAACAGTCAGAGCGCCCAGATGAGATGCAAGCATATGTGAAGACTTGATTTACGACAGAGGTGGCGTAGCATATCAAAGAGAGAATGATAGACTGTGGTTATGCATAAAGGACAAAAATAAAACTGGATCCTTCCTTTTGGCTTAGGCAAAATAATTCATTATTATCTGTTAATCTTCCCATTAATGACACTTTGCATGACCCATTGTGATCAAAAAGGTTTGGGAAAAATGAGATATTATCAATTATTCATACGTGGTTGTATTTTTCACATTTTAAACTTTTTACCAAGTTTAGCTCATCCATTTTATGGAAAATGCCCTCCATACAAAAATAATCAGAAAAATCAGACTTCCTGTGAGAAAAAGGCTGATTACATTTTTCCACTAAATAAACCGCTAATTCTTGTCCTCATGATAACCATCTCATTTGTGAAGTCTAATTCTAAGAGAGAGCAAGGGAGAGAGAGAAGGAGAGAGAGAGAGACAGAGAGAGAGAGAGAGAAGGTGCTGATGTCTTCTGTATTTCTTATCACTGTACTTTTTGCTTTGCTAACATGGAATTTTTCCCTCTGGAGTGACACATTCAGTCAGAGGATGAAAAAGCTGTCACTGATAAAAAAGGAATTAACCCAAAGTTCCCCCTTATAAATATCTGTTTCCAAAACATCACAACAGTGACCCTTAGCGGTGAAGGACACAAAGCCCCATGGCATCTTCATTAAAGAAGTCTGGTATAACGCCCAGGAGGCTGTGTCAGGGGGCTCATGGCACTGTGTGCTGTGACACCTGAGAGACAGAAACAACCCAAACACAGAAGTTAGAGAGAAGAAGGGCTGCCTCTTCTTCAGACAGCCAGCTTCTCCTGGGAAATACAACTACAGCTTCATCGAAGTTTCCAGCTTATGGCCTAACCTGTGTAACACAGGTTTGGAAGATGTTTTAGTTTCCTGGGCTGCTCAAAGCAAATCCCATGAAGTGGGTTGGGTTAAAAAATGGGAATTTATTCACTCACAGTTTTGATGCTGGAAAATGTCCAAATCAAGGTGATGCTTTCTGACCAGCTACTGGCAATCTTTAACTCCTCTGCCACATGGCAAGGCACATGGGGGCATCTGCTGGTCTCTCTCTTCTCTTTCGGGTTTCGTTAAGCTTCTTGATTTCCTGGTATGGCAGTTTGAAATTATTTTTTATGAATCCCAAAAATACAAAGAGTATGTTTGTAAAATAGTCTATTCCTCTGGGCGTGATATCCTTGGATTACATTAAATTCAGTTGAGGTGCCTTTGATTGGACTACTGGATAAGATCGCTTTAGGGCTTCTGATTGGACTACGTCAGTGAGGTGTGACTTGGGTTGAGTCCCTGCCCCCTTGCTGGGTCTGATTAAAAACGGAGAGACAGACAGACAGAAGAAAAGGAGGCCGCCATGTTTGATGCTGCCATCTGAGAGAGGTTTTGCCCACAGCTGAGCTGCAGAGGACAGCCCCCGAGAGGCTCAAGGAGCTGAGGCTCAGGGAGAGATAGAAGGCCCCGGTAAGAGACAAGCCCTATGCCAGGTTTGCCTACCGCTGCAGAAAGGCAGAGACCTCAGCAGAGATCAGTGGCCATCTTGCTTTGTCACATGCCCAGACAACAGAATCAATAGTAGCTGACTTGGGTGGGATAGCGTCTCTGTTGATGCCTCAGTTTGGACATTTCATGACCCTGAAACTGTAAGCTTTTACCCCAAATAGGTACCCATTATGAAAGCCAGCACATTTCTGGTAGCCCTTCGGCAAACGAAAACACCTGGTTTTCTGTCTGTCTGAATTTCATTCTGTTTATAAGGACTCCAGTAACGGAATGAGGAGCCATCCTGAGTGAGGTGTCACACTTTAACTGAAGTAATCTCGTCAGAAGGTCCTGTTCACAATGGGCTCGCACTCACAGGAGTGGATTAGATTTAAGAATATGTTTTTCCGGCGTACATACAGTTTCAAACCACCACTGCAGCCACTCCCCATGGTCACGTTAGGCAATTGCTGTAATAAATCAATCTCTCCCTCTTTCTCTCTCTCCTTCCTCTTCTCCCCCCTCTCTCCGTATATCCATCTCCTGGCAGTTCTGTTTCTTTGGAGAACCCTGAGTAGCTCAGAGGGCAGGAACGATATTTACAATGTTCTACTCCTGACACTGAACATTTATTTTACTGTTTTTTTTACATTATTTTTATGCCTGACTTTTTAGAAATTTTAGCTGAGAGCTACTGACCAGCCTGATGTAGACAGCCTTCCTTAACCCAGGTGATGTGCCTGGGAATCTCACATGGTCCTCACACCTGGAAGGCAGCCGGTGTTGGGAGGGCCAAAGAAGCCAGGAGACAAGGGTCCAAGCAGTCAGGTCAGCTTTCTGCTAGAGCTCGCTCACACCTGACCCAGGCAGGACCCAGTCCTACCTGGTAGGACTGAACGTTTTCCTGTAAGAGCTCACTTCCAGATTTGACTGGGATTACACTGGTGCTTTCAAGCTTTTGCCTGTGCACCCAGGTATCCCCCAGACTGGACTATCAGATCCTATTACACAAACGTTGATTCATTCATTCAGGAAATGTTTATTGACTTTCTACTGTGCTCCAAGCTCTGTGGGGATCACTTCTCTTGAAGCCTAAAGTTTATGGGAATTTTAGTGCAGGAATTTAGGTAATTCAATGGAAAGAACTGGAAACGGAAGGGTAGAGAGAAAGGGAAGACGAGCTTCCTGGGAAATGTGGAAGCAGTGTGCAGATGTGACAGATCTCACTCCTTTATTCCCAAAGCACGTCT